>APFE030133909.1:139215-188780 GCA_000404065.3 Pinus taeda
CCCAAGGTCACCTGTTTGCGATGTAATTCGGGAGCCTGCAGAAACCCTAAATGTCTTGGATTGTATCTTCGAAAAAATAGAGAAAAAAGATCTACATTTTGGGCCTGAGCTTCACCAAGTTTTCAACTCAAATGGATTTTAATTTCAGAGTCTGAAACTTTGTAGAAAAACAATTCTAGCAAAAATGCAATGATGACCTGTTTGAGATGGAATTCTGGAGCTTGCAAAAATCCTAACTTCCTCAGATCATATCTCCGAAAATATAGCGATAGAAGATTTAAAATTTAGACCTAAGGTTAAGCGATATGTCATCTCAAATGGAGTTTTTTTAGCTTTTGAAATATTGCAGAAAAAAACGTTATAACGAAAATTCCATGATGACCTGTTTGGAGAAGCGAAACCCTAGAATCCAAAGCTCTGATACCAAATGTTATGAAACCAACTCAAAAAAAGATAGAAAAGATAGATCAACACCTTAGAAATAAGCCTCTTCGAGGGGGCAACCTCCTTTAAATTAAACAAATGAACAATTTTTATATGATACAAATGACAAGACTTCCTTTCTATATATAGGAGTCTGAGGGGTCATAACATACTCAAAGCCGACATAACAATAATAATCTAAGGGCACAATAATAACAATAGTGGGCTTCTATGGGGCACAATAATAACAATATGGCAACTACATGGGCACAAAAATATAATAAGGGGGTTGTATTAATAACAATAAGGGGTTACACTAGTAGTATAGGGACCTAATAACTACACCATACTTCATAAAAACATTTATTGTGGAATGTGATGCCTCAGGAAATGGAATTGGTGTTATTTTAATGTAATAAGGAAGACCCATTTCTTTGGAAAGTCATATAATCAAGGGAAAGTATTTACAAAAACCTATTTATGAGAAGGAAATGTTAGCAATACTACATACACTAAAGCAATGGCGACCTTACCTAATGGGAAGACACTTCAAGGTAAAAAAAATCATGAAAGTCTTTAATACTTTTTGGAACAAAGGTTATCTTAAGATAGCTACAAAAATGGGTCACAAAGATGTTGGGTTATGAATTTGAAATCATCTACAAGCAAAATGTTGTTGCAGATACACTCTCAAGAAAGGTTGAGGATGTGGAAGCATTTCTTTGTGCCAATTCTATTATCCAACCTGATTGGATAACCAAAGCAAGGGATGAATGAAGGAATGATGAATAGGTGTGAACACTCATTCAAAAGTTGCAAAAATATGCCAATACATTTGATACATTTAGCTAGAGAAATCAATCATTATGGTACAAAGATCACTTATATCTTTGTAAGAATTCCCAACTCAAACAAAATATTATTTTTGGAATTGCACACCTCCCCCATAGGAGGACACCCAATATTTTTTAAAAATTACCACAGGGTCAATAAGGATTTTTTTTGGGATGGCCTTAAATATGATATTTAGAATTTTATGTCAAAATGTTTGGTTTTCCAAAAAAATAAAGTTGAGGCAATTAAGACCTTAGGTCTATTACAACCTTTAGCCATTCCAAGTCAACGTTGGGACGAGGTCTTAATGGATTTTATCATAGGATTACCAAAGTCTGAAGGAAAGAGTGTCATCATGGTGGTAGTTGATAGACTTACCAAGTATGCACACTTTTGCACATTATCTCATCCTTTTAAAGCCAGTACAATTGTTACTGCATTTATGGAAACAATTCAAAAACTACATGGAAACCCAAAGATTATTGTAAGTGACAGAGATCATGTTTTTCACTAGAATTTTTTGGACGAAATTAGTTTCTTGTCTCGGTACTCAATTAGCTCATAGATCATCTTATCATCCTTAATTTGACACGAAAACTGAGATAGTGAACAAATGTTTGGAAGGATATCTTTGTTGCTTTGTATCTGATAGACAAACACAATGGGTTAGGTTGTTACCTCTATCTGAATGGCGATATAACACTTCCTTCCATATTGTGGAAAAAAGGGCCCCACTTATGGAACTTTATGGATACCATCCACCATCCATTACATCATCTTTAAGAGAAAATTTTAAGGTTCGAATAGTGGAATATCACATAGAGCATCAAAAACAAGTTCTCCAACTCTTAAAGGATAACCTCACTTTGGCACAACGTCGAATGAAACAACAAGCATATCAAAATTGTAGTGAAAGAAGTTTTGATGCAGGCGACTAGGTATTTTTATGGCTACATCCATACAAAAAAATGTCCCTCAAGTAAGCTTATAAGAAGGATAATAAATTATCACCCAAGTACTATGGTCCTTACAAGGTGTTGCAAAAGATTGGTACTATGGCATACAAATTGGAGCTACCTGCATCTTCCTGAGTACACCCAGTTTTCCATGTTTCGTGCTTAAAGAAGGTTATCAAAGACAAGCTCCCAGTTCAAACAATGTTTCTAAAACTTGACGAAGAAGGAAAATTCATATTTGAGCCTGAATAAGTCACAGAAACAAGAACCCAACAACTACAAAGTCAATTAATTTCAGAATATATCATTAAGTGGAAGAACTTACCTGCTAAAGATTCCACATGAGAGGATGAGAATTTTATGTAGAAGCATCGAGAACTACTCAAGCATTGAGGACAACACTTTTTTGAAGGAGAGGGGAATGTTAGGTCCCTATAATACTAGTTTACCCCCCTTATTGTTATTGTAATGTAACCCCTATTTTTATTTTTGTGCCCCATAGAAGCCCACTATTATTATTGTTGTGCCCCATAGAAGCCCACTATTGTTATTGTTGTGACCTTACATTATTATGTAGGCTCTGACTATATTGTAACCTCTTAGACACCTATATATATCCAGGAGGTATTATCATTTGTATCATCCAATAATTGTTCATTTGTGTGATGAAAAGGAGGGTTTCCCCTCGAAGAGGATAATTTCTAAGTCTTTGATCTATCATTTCTTATGCTTTATGAGTTGGTTGCATAACAACCCCTGTGTTGTTTGGTTGCTAGATTATAAAGACATTATGGTGTAGTAAATGGGAGCTATTGAGAACACCTAAAAAATGGGCTATATTCAGTGTATGTGAGTGAATGGTTGAGAAATGCTTAGCAAGCTATCTCCTTAGACTTTGAATTCAACATGGGAGTGGTTGGATGCAATAAAGTATAGTTGTGCAATCAACCTATGCTTGGGTGGAGAGTTAGAGTCTCAATCTCAGTTTCCCGACTAATCAATAATACAAGATAAGTGGTTTACTTATTTTATTATGGATGACATTTTCATTGAGATGTTATATTATTGACATAAGGCATGTATTATCAATGGGAATGTTCATATTCATTATGTGAATGCTTGTATTATAAATGTGCATGTGTGGGGGCCTTGATGCTCCCTGTAACTATGTCATGCTTATGATAATAAACCATGTCTACTTGAGTGATTTTATGCTCCGTTATGACGACTGAGGACATCCCTTTATAAATAATTATGTGCGTGTGTTAAGGCTCAGGAGAGGTAGCCCAAATTCTCTAATTGTTAAGAAAGGGTGATGTAAATATTAGGAGAGGTAGGCCAATAAGGTTGAGTGTTGAGTTGTCCCTGTGTATATGTGTGTGTGTGTGCCCACGCACGAAGCTAAAGAGAGATAGTGCATAATGGTCGAGTGTTGTAGGCATCCACTTACCATATAACATGTATGTATTTACATGAGTTGGGGATGAGAGTTAGTGTTAACATTTGATAGGAATTTTTACAGTTGGAAGGGAACCTTGTTAGGATGACGAAATATTCAGATGATAACATCTCAGAACCTCAGAGGGATATTAGAGACGTGCAATGGAAGAAAGGGTCGAGATTAATAGAGTGGTAAGATAGGAGTTCTCCCTGGAAAATTACAAAAAAATGTACATTTTCTGACCTCAAGGGTGCCTTGTTACTGGTGTGAATGAAATAGAAAGGGAGAAGGGTGGGCAAGAGACATTAGCATGGTTTCGTCTTGGAGCCACATTCCCTCAGACCTCGAGAGGACCTGTGTTATGTGTAATGGACTGAGGAAGAGAGGAGGGAAAGGTGATTTGACAAGGTACAAAAGATGTGGCTTGGCATGCGAGACTCCTAGGTAGATGGGACAAGCCACGTGGGCCATACAGTGAGTGTTAAGTATCAGTCATGCTGACTTGGTAGTGTTTAAATGGGCATAACTTTTGATTCATGAGTCATATTGAGACAAAATTTATATTTCCATAAACTCTTGATGAGACAAATGCGATGGTGGTATCAGATTTTAATTTCAAGAAAGTTGGGGATTGATGAATTTTGTGGTGGTGGTTGTATCAGATTTTAATTTCAAGAAAGTTGGGGATTGATGAATTTTGTGGCCCCATTTCCATGACATGAATATGGAAGTCATGTTAAATGAAAGTAACACCTTCTATCTTGCTTGGGTCTTATAGGGTGATGGGAGGTAGTGTTAGAGAGTGGTATCAAAGCATGGTTCAATGCTTGGACCTAAATGGACTAAGGAACAAGTAAAATGGGGCTAGTGGAATATAATCTAAGGGCTCTAGTATAAAGTGTAGTAGTTGAATGTGAACATTATTGTGGGTTGCTTATATCATTTGATTATGGATGTTGAATGCAATGGTGTTTCTAACATGTTTATTTATTTTGACATATGTACTAACTTCGAACTTGACATTTTAGATAGCCTCATAGACATGTACTTATGGTAGGATCATCAAGGTGATAATGAATATGTTATTGATATTATTGATTGGCTAATAGTTGTGTGTGTGTGTGTGTGTGACAATATAAAAGAAGACATCAAGGAACCGCAAAAGAGAAAAGGGAATGAGTAGCAAAATGATGTGGTGTAACATTGATAGATATCAACATGGACATGAAGAGGAATTAGTGGAGAAAGGAAGAGAAGAAAGATCCAATAATTTGATGGATACTCTTAGAATTATGAGAGTTGAATTGAAGAGTCATAAAGATGACAATGAGAAAATTGTAAGGGCCCAAGAAAAATAGGTAGAAATGAATGCATCCATATTACAAATCCTATCAGACTTGTAGAGAAAAAATAAGCATGAACTAGGATCCAACTACAAGTTTAAGAAAAATTCATAAGGACTTGGAAGACCAAATTTGAAGAATGATGGTGCATAGGGAAGCAGATCCAAGAAAAGTCTCTGAAAAGGGAGTGAGGATACTGTGAGGGGTGGCGCTCCTATGATTAATCTCGAGAGAAGGATAGGAATCCCCAAGTGGATGCATATTGATGAAACTAAAAGGCACAATAAACAAAAAAGAAAGAGAATATACTTCTTGATAGAATAATTTAATAAGGAAAAGCCTCCTACATTTGATGGAGAGGTGAAGAAGGTTGAAGAAGTGGAGGCATAACTGCTAGGGATGAATTTTTATTTATTTATTCCATAAATACTTTGAAAATATTAAAACAAGGGTGGAAACCTTCAACCTAAAAGGCAAAGTTGATATTTAGTGGGAAGACCTGAAAAATGTTAGGAATATTCAAGAAAAAGAGTTGTCTTGGAAGGGATTTGAGGCATATTTCTAGGAAAAATACATGTCTAATGGGTATTGCAAGAACAAGTCCAAGGATTTTTATGAACTCAAAATGGGGCAGATGTTAGCTAATTACTATAAAACTAAATTCTTGGAATCACTGAGGTATATACCCTACATCAAGGAAGAGAAACCCAAGATTCAAAGGTATCTCAGTGGAATGCCACAAACATGCAGGGACATAATAGAGTTTGATGAACCACAAAATCTAGATGATGTTATCTGGAAGATGGAGTATTTTTACAACAAATCCATGCCATAGATCTAAGTACAAGGTCGATTAGAAAGCCAAAGGAAATCACAACTATAAAGGAGAGGGTAAAATGACTACAAGATGCCAAAAAAGTGGAAATGTGAGGTTCTTCAGTACAGTAGGTCATGAGAAGTTATCCATAATTGTTAGAGAAGAAGTGGATGTGCCTTGAAGTAAACCCATCATATGTTGTGAGTGTAAGGGAGACCACCTATGAAGGGATTGTTGTATGATATATATGAATCACCGTGGATTGCATAATGTATAGGAAGCATAAACAGTTAGTGATGTGGCTCAATATGTGCCCAAAATTTATGCTATTGTGAAAAATCAACCAGCTGACCACTAAGCATATATCATTGAAATGGAAGGTATACTTTGTAATCAAAATATATCTGTTTTAATATACTTTGATTGAAATTTTAGTTATATGAGTGCAATAATTGTTGAAAAATGTACATTCAAAATGGAAGCACACATTTAGTCTTGGCTAGTCTACCTGGACGCAGGGACAAAAAAGAGAGTGGAGCACATGGTAAAATCATACCCATTTTTGTTGAGAGACATTAATTATTATTGTTGGGTGTGTATTATGCATTGCTAGGGATGGATTGGTTGGCCTATCATAAGACAGAGGTTGAGTACTTTGAAAATTCGATTGATGCCTCAGTGAGGGCAGTGAAAGAATGCCACAAGAGAAGTTGAATCCAATATCGATTAGAATAATAACAACAATGAAGGCCAAGAGGAGCTACCATAAGGGGTACAATTTGTTTGTTGGGAAAATAACCAACAATTACGAAAGAAACAATAGCAACGATTTATTGGAACATCCTATTCTAGAATAGTTCAAGGATGTTTTTCCTCAGGAAATCCTAGGACTACCACTGCACAATTGACTTCTCCATAGAATTAATTCTTGGAACAACACCAACATCCAAAACTCCTTATCGAATGAGCACTCTAGAATTGATAGAGCTGAAGCTAAAGCTCAAGGAAATGCTAGGCAAAGGTTGTATTAGATTGAGCGTGTCACCCTGGGGAGCACTGATCTTATTCGTGAATAAAAAGGACAACACACTCAAACTACATATACATTACAAGAAGCTTAATAAAGCCACCATAAAGAATCAATATCGCTTGTATTGATTGATGACTTGTTTAATTAATTACAAGGAGCAATGTTATTTTAAAATATTGATTTCAGGTCTCTGTATTACTAGGTGAGAATTATGGATGAGGACATTTACACAACAACATTTAGAACAAGGTATGGGCATTAAGAATTTGTAATTGTGCCCTTTGGGCTTACTAATGCACCTACTACCTTTATGTGCCTGATGAATAATGTACTAAGTCCATAATTGGATAAGTTTGTATTGGTCTTTGTTGATGAAATATTGGTATATTAGAAGACCAAAGAGGAGCACAAAGAGAATATAGTTGTATTGTTACAACTATTAAGGGACAACAAACTTTATGCAAACATTAGCAAGTGTGAGTTATTTCAGTCTCACATTTAATACTTGGGACATATACTCTCAAAGGAGGGTGCAACAGTTGACCCAGAGAAAGTAAAAGCTATTATGGTATGGCCAACAACAAGAAATGCATCTGAAGTCAGATCGCTTATGAGGCCGGGAGGCTACTACAAGAGATTCAATAGGAAATTCCCCAAGATTGGTCACATAATCACAACATTACAAAGAAAATGAATTAGATTCCTTTGTACAACTGAATGTGCTGCAAGCTTTTAACAACTAAAGCATTTTCTTACTCATGCACTAGCATTAAGAATAGAGATCTAGACAAATATTTTGTGGTATGCACAAATTCTTGCAAGGAAGGACTTGGAGGCATTTTGATGCATGAGGACCAAGTGGTCTATTATGAATCTAGGAAGTTGAATAAGAATGAGTAAAATTATGTGAGCAAATTTAGAATTGACTACCATTTTCCATGCATTGAAGATATGGAGACATTATCTCCTTAGAAGGAAGTTCATTTTAATGACATATCATGCTGGTTTTGATGTATTTAATTGACCAACCAAATTTAAATGCCTAGAAATATGGGTAAATAGACTTAATTAATGAAATTAAATATATAAAGAGAAAGGAGAACAAATTCAATGATGTACTCAATAGGAAGCTACAAATTTCCCATATAGTAGAAAAGAGTTCATATGGAAAGAATATAAAATATTATAGCAACTGAACAACATGATAAGAGGTACCAACAAATAAAAGAGGCTTTGCAACAAGAGCCAAAATGTGAGATAAATAATAATTCTCCCTCTCAAAGTATGGGTTGTTATGATTTAAAGGGATGATATATATATTCCTTGTGAGAGCGACTTGAAGAGGCTCATGTTAAATGAGTTCCATAAAAAGACTTATTATAACCACCTAGGGTATTAATAGCCATCAAGAGGTCATAATATTGGTCCAATTTGAAAAGATATGTGGCTAAATTTGTTTCCGAATGCATAGAATGTCAGCAAGTATTGAATGCAAGCAGTTGACAGGACTGCTAGCATCCAATCCCTATTCTAGAATGGAAATGGGTAGTGATTCCCATGGATTATATATCTATTTTCCAAGGATAGCCAATCAACATGATGTAATCATGGTCGTGGTAGATAAGTTAGGGAAAATCACTTTGTGGCTATTAAATCCACTCATACAACAAGTGATGTGTCTCAATTTTTCATAAACTATAGCGAGGCTACATGAGGTAGCCAAGAAAATTATTTCCAAATAGAGATGCAAAATTCACCTCAAAATTATGGAAAGAGTTGTTTGTTGGTTTAGGAAAAGAGTTAGCCTTTAGTACCATATACCATCCACAAACACATAGTAGACTGATAGGACAAATAGAGTGTTGGAAGAAATTCTTAGGATGTATGTCATGCACCAACCAAGGAAGTGGGAAGAGTTTATTCCACTTGTGGATTTTATTATAAAAATGGGTTCCAAGAATCCTTGAGGACGAATCTGTTTGAGGCTCTCTATGGGAGGAAATGAAACACTACTATTAGCTAGATTGATTGAGTGAATAAGGGTCCATATTGGGCTTGATATGCTTAAAGAAATGGAATAAGAAACGATAACCATTAGGAAAAACTTAAAGGTGGCTCAATATAGGCAGAAGAGATATGTGGATCAACATGGAGTGCACAAAGAGTTTAAAGTATGAGAGCATGTTTACCTATGAGTTAGACCTAGGAAAATCTCTTTGAAAATTTAGTCTTGTGCCAAGTTGGCACCACTATTTTGTTGGCCATTTCAAGTTTTAGAGAGGATAAGACTAGTGGTATATAGACTGGCCTTGCCACCTATAGTGAAGGTTCATGATGTTTTCCATGTTTATTTACTTAAAATATATGCATTGGATGCTAGTCAGTTGATTACTTTTCTTTTTTTCTATAGGTATAAACAGAGGGAGTGTTCCATCCAGAACCTCTATGCATTCCATATCGAAGGAAAATCATGCTCTAGAAGTGAGTGATCAAGCAGGTCAAGGTGTAGTGGGAACACTTTGGACTAGAGGAAGCCACATGGGACATGTATAAGTAGATGAGTGATCTAGGTGGATATTGGTGGCCACCTATCTATTCCACTTGGACCCCCATAATTGTTTTCTATCAGTTTCCTATTTTTTAGCATAGTTTAATATTTCAACAATTTTTTATTTTTGGCAGTTTTCAGGTCCTGAACTTGGGGAGCTGTTTTGAGGACCTAAATGTTGTTTTTTGGGGAAACATGAAAACATCAATATATGCTTGCAGTCAAAAGTTGTTTTCCACTGATATACCTTTCTAATAGGCTATTGTGCATGCCAAACAAAGCTAATATGCCAAATCTATGACCCTAGGAAGTTGACGTTCCAACTAACCTCATCAACACTGATACATTTTAGTGCTTCATATCATAGGGTTACATTTTGGATGTTTAGGGTTTCTTATTATTTATTCATGATAAAAAGGACTTCAAGCCTCATAGTTTGGAATACATGTATCCATCACATCTCTTCTCAAATATATACTACCATGGCTCGAGCTAGTTTACTTTCATTCTGCATGTAAACATTTTTTAGTATTTGCTATTTATTAATTGAAGTTTAGTTTCATTGTATCTCTATGTTTTTGTTTTAAATATGTATTATAATTTCATTCCTTCATGAATCCATATCAATGATATCATAGCAGTATGCTCTTTCTCTATTTTTCTATGCATGTCCCTAACGAGGATGGGGTATAAGGAGTTGGGACTCAAACTACTTGAACCCTTCCAAGACCACCCTTGACGACCTTGACAAAATCCCACAGTGGAAGAAAATAAATATGAGAGAGTAGGAGATCATATCAAATTGTTGCTCAAAGAAGCCTTTCGTAATAACCCTAGGTTAAATTTCCATGTAAATAAATAATGTATGGAAATTATAAAAGAAAAAATAAAACCAAGGTCATGGGAAATGTATTCCAAGCTGAATGAGGGGGAAAACATTACATTGGGATCCACTTGTGATATTATTTATTAGTTATGGAAATTGGCTTTAGAAAGAGGCAAAAGGAATTAAATGACAACATGCCAACAAGGACATGAGGAAAAAATGTAAAAGGAATAAAGGAAAATGAAAGAAATTCCACTTCAGTAGCTCGAGAAGAGGAAGAGACAAGAAAGGATAAAAATAGTAAAAGAATATGCATGCAATAGAAAATGAAGAAAAAAGGAAAAGAAAAGAAAAGAAAACTGGAGAGAACATTCTAGCATATTTTTGGGAAAGGAAAAAATAAAAGAGAGAGAACAATAGAGCACTAAGAGCACAAGGAACACACACAACACACAAGCAAGAGACAAGCAAAGAAAGCAAGGAGTGCAAGAGGAATTTGTGTGGCAACCAAGAAGAAGATTTGAACAACAACTAGTAAGGGTAGAAAATAACAGCAAGCAGAAGGAGTTTTGTAGGCAACAATTTACATGTTTGATTATCTTGCTGGGATTTGAATGCATGGTTCATGCATTGGTTTGATGGTCACTTTTTCTGTCATTGCCCTGGATATTTTCATGGATTGACAATCATGTAAAAACTTGCCTTATGCCATTTCTTGGATAGCCATGATGTAGTGGGTTCCCTATTTTGGTTGAGCTTTGGATGTCAATAGACTTTAGAACTTGGTTGAGGTGGTTTGAGGAAAATACCAAGGGTTGAGGGTGGAGATGTTTTTCTCTGGGAAGCTCTTGACAAGTGGGTGGAGACAAGAATATTCCTTTGGGGATGATGAAGAAATTATGAGGAATTTGTTGGGTGTGGTTTTTACAACTATTTCCTACACTTTTTTTCCCCAGTTTTGATCCTCTTCCCTCCGGGCCAATGAAACTTCACATGTTAATCACCCTTTTTCTCATTTATACAGCTTATTTCACCGTCATGTTATGTTTCCATGTTTTGCTGAATATAATGATACAATATTCCTTTTTTTGGCTAACTGGGGTAAGCATTGGAGAATTCTTTTGGATCCTCTTATCTTTTTTAGTTGTTGCTTGCGAGAACAAGGTTATGGAGTGAACAAGCCGCACTGATTGGTTTTAGAGCAGGGTAGAGCAGGTTACTGTTACACTCGGTATGCTATTACAGATTGTTGTTACACATTGTATGCTGTTACAAGTGTTGCTGTTACACCACCTATTGTTAAAGATGACCATTGTTACACCTAGGATGTTGTTACCTAGTGATTGTTGTTACATCCCAAACCTTCATTTGACCACAGGATGTTGTTGCACTGTAGCTGGCAAAGTCGTGGGTACTATTCCACACAACAACGGTTGGAAGTTATGAATTGTTTATTTAGAAGTAACAGATCTAAACAATTGTGATCTTAACTGATGTATCTAAATAGCATTTGTATTTAGAAACAGGTTATAATGATTTCTATTTTTATGATTAGCATGAGAATCGTGAGATTCTCATGACTGATATATTCCTGATTTTGGGTATGTAATAATTATAAAAGAAACTCGATTTCTCATGTACGGGGATGACATAGAGAAAAGCATTGTTACTCCAATCTTGTAACTTTTAATTATTTTTAATATTGAAGGCGCTACAGTGATGCTGCTACTATTTCTCATTTGATTCTTTAACTAATCTCATGTTCATCTCATGTTCATTCCTGCACCCCCTGCTAGGGAGGAAGGGCCATCCTCTTTAGCAGGGACTATAGTGGTAGAAGTAGATGTATATTATTATTTCTTTTATTGTTTGTATGGTTTTCTATTGTTGCTGTATAAATTGTAGAATATATCCGCTTCAGTTCCGTAATTATATCATGCTATTACACTAGTTTGATTAAATAGAATGGTAGTTGAGCAGTTGGTGTAGTCATTGGTTTAGTGTGTGGTGCACCCTTTCTTTGGTAATTATGAAGTGTGATTTAACTTCTATATAGTGTTTTAATTTCTGCAATTGATTCAACGACATTCTTTACTGTTTCTTGCTATTTTCATTCTTTGGTGTAGTGTATTGGCATATATAGTGAAAACTCCATTGAAACAACAAGACCTACCTTGGGTTGACAATTAATGGCTGCAATCTTGGTAAATTAGGATTGATTAAAACAACACAACCTTTTGGCGCCATTTCTAGGGATGGTAGTTAACGATACAATCAGCCAAGTTGTTTGTTTGATGATAAAGTGTTCCTAGTCCATAGTTCCTGGACGGTAAGACGAGAGGTAAGAACCTGTACATCGATCTAACATACCTGGGCGGGCTCACTTATGTGATCACTATGGCACTTAGGGTGTGGCATTTTGGTGTTTTCTTAAAAGCGTGCCTTCAGCTCTTCAGTTGCTGGGTGGTAGGACGAGAAGTAAGAACCTGCGCATCGCTTTAACATACTTGGGTGGGCTCACCACTATTGAAGACTGAGACACTTAGAGTGTGAATTAATACACATAGGGTCCATGTGTGCAACTGTAGGAATTATAGAAATACCAAAAATACCCCCCAACTCTAATTAGTCACAAGAAAAACGGGTTGTAAGAAGGAAAGGAAGAGTGTATATTTGGGAAGGAAAACATTTATCCAGGAACTAATCTCAAAGGTAGAAAAAGAAAAATCAATTTGTCAAATGGAAGTAAGGAAAATAGGGCCACAAAAAGATGTTACTCCCATAACAAGGAAAAAAACCTCTGATTCCTCTATCTCGAGGCCATACCATTCTAAAGATAGCGAAAATACTTCCAAGATTAAGCATCCAATTTAGGAACAACAAGGGGAAGCTAATAGCCAGAACTTTATGACCAAGGGAAAAGGGGAAACTGAAGGGTGACATCAAAAACCTAAAACAAGAGAGCACCTATTGGTTTATCAATATCTGGATTTAGGTAGTGCAGTGAAACAGCTAGCCCAGAAGTCTCCCGAGTCATCAATTTGACCTGCGAGACAATCACAAGAATAGTTTGAATAACGTCTGTTACAACAAGGATTAGAAGGGTTAGTAATGGGGGACACCAATGACAATAATTCTAACACAGATGCTACTGTCACCACCTTTGAGTTCCCAACTGGGGATATCAGAGGTGAGGCTCCCATGAAAAATATTCCTTTATCATCCTTACATCCTTTCAAGGGATGACTGTGGAAGACTCAGACACCTTCTTATTTGAATTTTATGTCTTATGCAAGAGTTATAACTATGTTTCAGATGCTCATAAATTGAAATTATTTCCTGCTACTCTAAAAGGAGTAGCCTTGAGATGGTTCATGGGGTTAGGCTCTGCTTCTATTTGAACATGGAATGATATGAAGGAGACATTCTTATCAAAGTATCAAGACTATTGTAGAACCAGGGACTTAAGAGAAGAAGTATTCAGGATGACACAGAAGGAGGGTGAGATCTTGGAGGACTATGTAGAGTGGTTTCACTATAATTTGCAAAGGTCTAAACACAGTGATTTAGATCATGAGATCTTAAAGACTACATTTATAAGAGGAATGAGGGACGACTGCCTTGATACCCTGAATCTACTAGGAAAAGGGGACATATCTCAGGAACCATTCACCAAAATTGTAAAGCTCTATCTAAGATGCTCTAGAGGATCACCAAAGGGATGAAGCACAATTCGAGATACCTTTGCCCGAATACAAAAATCTGTAGGTGGAGGAGTAACCAGAGCAGAGATCGGGAACTTATTCAAAATTTTCAAAGTCGACATCCTTAGTACTCTATCTACCCATATAACAACAACACAGACAAGAAGACACAAGGAGAAGTTGATACACCTTTGGTTGTGTTCTGTTCGAATTACAGGAAGAAACATCCCTTGAGGGAGTGTGAAATGAACAACATCATCTTGTGCAATATTTGTGAGATGGAACATTCTATAGGTCAATGTTTGAAGCTTCCCAGACTGAAAGCAGTACTTAGAGAATCAAGTGAATAAGTTCAATCCTCTTATTTCATCGCACCTAGGAGACCATGACAACCGCGATCTCTAGGTATGTCCCAAGATTTTTATTCTTTTAATTCATGGAACAATGCATATAACACTCAACAATATCCATGGAAATATTTTTCTCCTTCTCTAGCATAGTTTCCTTCGCCTTGGAACTAGTGGTCCCCCTCTCCCTCTATTCAATATCCTCCGTCTCAACCATACCCTTAGAATCAAAACTAGAGGGGGAATGCCCAGAATACAAATCCACTTGGATTACCAATGCAACAGCAACTACAATTGCCCCCTTTCCAAACTCTCATTCCTATACTGCCTGTGAAATCCCAACTACCTATGGAACCTAACCCTAACCTGAATAATAAAGCAGCCCATAACATATAGGCTTCACCCACCTTCCAGAATTACTTCATTATTCCTGTGGGACTTAATGAAATTCAACCACGGTTGGGTAAGGTAATTAAACCAAATCACTCCCCCATCATTACTAAGGAGGAATGTGAACCTTCCAGAGGAGGTATAGTAGATCCTGAGGTGGTTGTTACACATGTAACAACCGATATAGATCAAACTGTTACGTTTGGAATAACCAACCCGAGAAGAAATGTTACTCCTGTAACAACCAACTCAGGTAAGGCCGATACACCTATAGCAGTTGACTCAACTGTTATAACTCATAATCCTCTGTATCCTTAGAGATTAACTGAGACTGGAATGACCACACAGCCTGAATCCGATTTCCTTAGGGAGTTACAAAACCTGCACGTACAAATTCCTTTGCTGTAAGCTCTTAAAGAAGTAGCTATTTATGCTAAAACAATATGAGATATGTGCATTAAGAAACCTAGAAGGAAGCCTAAGGACCCTGCTACTATACACGTGATGGGAAAATTATCCGAATTAATGTCTACTCAGCCTCTTCTAACCAAGTATAATGATCTGGGAAACCCTATAGTTATTGTCTATATTAATGCCTAGCCCATAACTAATACATTGGTCGATCTTGGGGCTACCATTAATGTGATGACAAAGGACCTCTTTACTACCCTGGGGCTACATGGGCTTAGACATACACCTATTGTACTTGAATTAGCATGTAGGCCTCATTTTAAGCTCAAGGGGGTATTAGAAGATATAGTAATCACAATAGCTTCCTGGAGATATTCAACTGACTTTCTTATCTTACAACCCAAATCCAACTTGGGGGGACATCCTTTGATCCTAGGGAGACCTTGGCTGGCCACTGCAAATGCATTTATAGGATGCAGATCTAGATCTATGGTGATCTCAAATGGCTAGGCTACAAGGAACCTTAATATCTACCCCCTAGAACCAAATATGAATTTTTATAATCCCTGGTGGGATGAATTTGAGCCTGAATCGGATCTTTCCCTACCGTTCCTCACTCTAGAGAAAGCCTAGTATTTCAAGGATGAGACAAAAGATAATATCATTAATGGTTTTATTAGTAATTCACTTTCTGTCGCTTCCATTGAAAACTCAAAGGAGGAAGAGGAGGTAGAAGATATAAATTTTGAACAAATGAGAACTACTCTGAATATTGGTAGAAGTCCAATTGAAATAGAACCAGGAAAGTTTTTGAACATTAACTCCAACCTAATTGCTGAGCAAAACCAACTACTATTATAGCTATTACAAAAATACAAAAAGGAATTTGCATGGGACTATATGGATATGAAAGGGGTTCATCCTAACCTGTGTACTCACCGAATTTATTTGAAAGATGGTTGCAAACCAGTTAGACAATCGTAGTGCTGCATGAACCTTGCGTTAAAGGAGGTAGCGAAGGAAGAATTACAAAAACTCCTGAGTGCTAACTTTATTTATCTGATATCTAATAGTCTGTGGGAGTCTCCACTTGTCATTGTCCCTAAGAAGAATGGCAAGTGCAGAGTCTATGTGGATTACAAAGAACTCAATAAGGCCACTCAAAAGGACCATTTTCCTTCACCATTTATAGATTAGGTCCTTGACACCCTTTTTGGGATTTTTTTTTTTTTTTTTTCATTTCTAGATGGGTTTAGTGGCTACAATTAGATACAGATTGCCCCAAAGGATCATTATAAAGCAACCTTTACTTTCCCTTGGGGAAATTTCGCATACAGAGTACTCCCTTTTGGGCTCTGCAATATGTTAGCAATTTTTCAGAGGGAAATACTGGGAATTTTTTCTGATTTGTTGAATGATTGCCTTGAAATCTTCATGGACAATTTTACACCTTATGGTGATGCTTTTGAAACAACATTAGCTAATTTAGAAAAAGTGCTGGAACGTTGTGTACAGACTAATGTTGCTTTGAGCACTGAAAAATGTCACATGATGATGATTGAAGGGATCATGCTAGGAAACTGCATTTCTGTTGACGAGATCAAGGTAGACCCTGCTAAAATAGAGGTAATTTTGAAAATTCCAACTCCCAAGACACAAAAAGAGGTACGTAGTTTCTTGGGACATGCAGGGTATTATAGAAGGTTTATAGAGAATTTTTCAAAAATTGCATCGCCATTATTTTCTTTTCTCATGAAGGATGTAAACTTTTTGTGGATAGGAAAGTGTGAGCAGACTTTTTTGAAGCTGAAATGTTGTGTATCCTCAGCTTTGGTTTTACGTGGACCTAATTGGGAACTGTCATTTCAGATAGATACATATGCCTCTAATATTGTTGTAGGTGTTGTTTTGGGCCAATTGGAGGACAAGAAACCTTATGCTATTTACTACATAAGTAAGAATTTGACTTTGGCTGAGCTCAATTACACAGTGACCAAGAAGGAATTCTTAGCAGTAGTGCATGCCATCAATAAATTTCGACATTATATAACTGGGTATCAAGTATTTGTACAAACTGACCACTCTTCCATTTGTTTTTTAATGAATAAGCCAATTACCAAAGGTAGAATTACATGCTGGTTATTACTATTACAGGAATTTGATATCACAATTGTTGCCAAACCTGGAAAAGATAATGTAGTAGCTGATTTCCTATCTAGGTTAACTATTGATGACAATTGCATTCCTACTGAGGATTCTTTCCCTGATGATTATCTCATTGCTATTTCTACGTACTCACCATGGTATGCAGATATAGCCAATTATATTCCTACAGGGAAGTTTCTACAATATTTTTCCTCCAAAGAGAAGAGAAATATCATACAGTAGAGAGCTACATATATCTGGATAGATGGGAATCTCTATCACATTGGACCAGATTTCTAGATCAGACGTTGTGTTAGGGAAGATGATATATTTGACATCCTTAAGGCTTGTCATGAGGAACCTTGTGCAGGGCACTTCACAGAAAAGCAGATAGGATACAAAGTCCTTTCGACTGGGTATTATTGGCCAACAATATTTTAGGATGCCAAGAAGTTCGTGAAAGGATGTGATAGTTTCTAAAGAATGGGACAACCGTTGCAATCAGATGAGATGTCGTTACAACCTCAAATTGTCTGAGAACCTTTTGAGAAATGGGCCTTGGATTTTTTGGGATCAATTAATCCTTCATCCATACATAAATCCTACATTTTGGTCTACACTGACTATGTCACAAAATGGGTTGAGGAACAATCACTAACCATAGCCATGGAGCAGGCTATTTCAAACTTCCTGTTAGAAGACATCTTCCTCTGTTTTGGTATACCCAGGGAGATAGTCACAAATGGAGGGCCCCAGTTTACATCCATATGATCCAAAATTTGGTTGAACAATATAAAATCCATCATAGAATCACAACACCTTATCATCCACAAGTGAATGGCCAATTGGAAAGCACCAACAAAGTCATTGAGGAGATTCTTACCAAGTCCATGGCCAATCACCAAAGGAATTGGGCTGATAAACTTCCAAAAGTGTTGTGGGCATACAAAACTACGTGGAGGAATACCACGGGATTCTCACCATATGAACTTGTGTATGGTAAAAATCCCTTATTCCCTATTGAGTTCGAAATCAAGACATTGACAACAACATTACATGTGAGTTTGGATCTGGCTACAACACAAAAGAAAAGGTTGAACTAGCTCAATGAATTGGAGGAGAAATAGCTAGCTGCTATCCAAGAAAAAGAGATTATCTAGCAACAGAGAGCTAAGTGGCATGACAGGCTCATCAAGAAGAAGAAGTTTCAGAAAGGAGATTGGGCTCTCTTATACAATTCAAGATTCAAGGACTTCAAGGGTAAGCTCTACACCATATGGCTAGGTCCCTATGAATTAGATGCAGTCTTTGACAATGGGACTGTGAATTTGGTTACCATTGATAGTGCGAGGACACCATTGCTTGTAAATGGGCACCTTCTTTAGTTATATCATAAAATTGTTTCAAGTGATTCATTTGTTAAAATTGTCATGAATTCAGATCTTCAGATTACAGGAGTAGGGAAAATCCCCTTATGCTGCCAAAATTCTATTTTTTCAATAAGTGTAACAGTGGAAAACCAACCTTTGTCGACGACTGTTACACTTGTTAATATATAAGGAAATAAAACAATCTGGTTGTGAAAACCTTTTTTTAGGTGCAGACAAACAATTTCCGTAGCAGTTGAAAACCACTCTGTGGCGGCTGTTACACACTCTGTAATAACATTTGTTTTTTTTAGCATATCCTACAATAATGCTATTACACGACTTTTTCTTTACTTTTATCTTTTGTGTAAATTAATAATACATAATAGTCATCTTGGCTGTTACATCTGTAACAGTGGATGACTTCTATAAATAATTCAAGTAAACTATTTATTATGACACATAGTATGCATCACCATGAATCGGGAGCAGTCGCCTTGATCGCTAGAATTGAATTTGCGCACCGTGTCACCAACGTCTTCTCTCCACATCACACCAGGTACGTCATAAAATGGTAATATCGTGATCCTCTTTTATTTAGTAATAATGGCAATCTAACACGATATCCCTTTTGATGGTCGAGGATGAATGTCACATTTAAGTCGGGGGGGCTTGGGGGGGACGAATGACATAATGACATGACCTTTGCATGACCTATGAGAATTTAAAAACTACAACCAAAGCATGATGATCTTGTAATCATTGTCATTTAATGATCGATCATGCCAAAAAAGGGAATTGTACCTCCAACTAGACCTCCCATAACTTAGCATTAATAAGGAAACATTATTGCATAGTGTGAGTCCTGATTGAAAATCATAATTTGAAATTCTTGCATGTGTCACCCTACCATTTACCCACTTTTGGAACATTGCATCCCCATTTAGATTGTTCAGAGAGAAGTGGAGGAGAACAATTGCAGGGCTGGAACAACTGAGTATTGTGCCGACTGCTTCAAAACTGCTCAAGGGGGAAAAGAGAGGAGAACAACATTGAATTTGTGTAGCAATGGGTGGAGAAGCAATTCATCATGAACCAAGATCAACAGAGACTTTGGAAAACTACTCCGAAGCATGCCAAATTTTTAAAGACACAGGCTGGTTTGAGTTTTACCAAAGGCTGGAAGGATCAGATGGGGAAATTGCTATGGAATTTATGAAGAATTTAAAGAGGAATCAAATGGAGGTCAGGGGATTAAATTTGGAAGTTATAGAAGAGGTTATTTCCCAAGTGATGACATTACCAATAGAGAGAAAAAGGTGTTTTAACAAAAAATTTAATGACCCCTCCTTGAAGGAGGATTTTCTCCAAGGGGAGGAACGACTGGTGAAGAAAGGAAGGGGGATTGACAGGTTGTCACTTCCCCAGTGACGCAGGGTTACCCCTGCTTTACCCACAGCATGCATATAGACCTATGCCTATACCATTTTCTGCCCAGGGATTTATATGAAAATCCGGTCAAAGATTAACTGAACAATGGGTTAAGGCCCCCTTAATTAGAATTCATGTGGAATGATTTATTTATTAACCACATAGTCTAGCCCTTCCAATCATTTCTACCGGGACTTAATACATCCTCATAAACCTTTATTAATTCCTATGGATGCACATATATCCAAACCCCACTTTATAACTTTGGGTTCTAATTGGAAAACCATTAAAACCGTTCTATCGGCGCTTTAATCCATTATAATTCTCATATAAGAGAATACATGTAAAAGCATGCATAACATACCTTTTTCCACCTTTCCTCAGCCTTTGCACATTTCCCAAGAATTGCCTTTATCGCAATTGCTCATTGCAGTTTACCATGGTCATACCACATATATGCTCTTATCACCCCTTTGACTCTGATATGTGACTATCGGAAGCATTTAAATAATGCTTAAGCCTTAAAAGACTCGGGCACAACACTTTAATTGGAATACAAAGGAATTACATTGTAATTCTGTTTTGAACCACATATAAGTGAATCTCAAAAAATATATAACTGCATTCATATATATTGTCAGGTCCGCCCTCCTTATGAAACCTTCTGTTGCGCTACTCCAATCTTTGAAACGCCCGACCTCCAATCGCCAATTTGCCCGATCTCCAATCAGCGCTTATCGCTATCAGCTATTGGCTATCACACCATCCTTGCACTTGAATCGTCCACTTTGAAACTCCGATCTGATATGTATTTTAGACCCGATGGGTTCTAGGTCATATTCAATAAGGTTTCGGGTCTGGCTATGAATTGCATGTCACAATCGCTTCCTCCCTTTGAAAGATTGCGATGCGATCCTGATTTTTCCACTCTTGCGATTTAATCATGGTCGTTGATCTATGAGATCTAATGGTTGTTGTGAATAGATGCTTTACTCCTCTGCTACTCTGTTTACTTATGTTTTTACGCTATTTCTTCACCGTTTCTGTGGTTCCAGGTTTCTTCAAGGTTTCGGCGTTTCTGCTGTTTTACTGCGTAATTCCTCCCAAGCTTTGGCTTTGATCCCTCTAATGGATTCAACGATCCATTATGACCCTCCTCATCATGTTCCTCTCTATGTAATTTTCGAACTTTGCCTGCAACTCTCTGTTACATAGAATATGTTAATTCATTCATTCATAATTAAATATTCGATAACACACTTATATAGCTTGGAAATTGAATCTCTGTACATATATATATTAACAAACAATTACATGATGAGACTCTCTGTCTCTCTTCGGCTTGATTTTCTAATTAATGGCCTATGATCATCATCTGCCTATAGGCTTACAAACACAACTAAATATCTAACTCTCTCTCTGTGTCTAACCTCTCTATTTCTAACCTCCGTCTTTGCCTTTTAGGCTTTCATTTATACAACAGGGATTCTAAAATGAATTCCTGGTTTAGATCCATAAGCTTCTCAACAGATCCTAAAATCTCTTTCTCATCCTTAAGGATTCTCTCAAATCCACAAAATCATGAACTAACTCCTAATCTAAGATTTGCAATCAATTCTCAATCCTCTCATCATTGAACTATCCTAAATCTCTCATGTTCTCCTACATTCAAGAACATTTACAATTATGCCTCACAATATTCAATTAATTCCTATTCTCATTAAAATCACTCAAAACATTAAATAATTACATTAATTCAATACTTAGGAAACCAACTTCCTTGAAACACAAGACCCCCTATGTCTACTAGAATACAATAATGATGTTGAGCTGAATGCTTCTACATTAGACTCCCCAAGTAATAAAATTTATGACCTCCTGGTCATAAGTCTGGATAATTGATTCCTCCTAGATCCCAGACTTTATTTTGTAATCTGTCTTTGCTTGTCCATTGTTCTATTGCTGTTGTTTTCTGCTGCTGTTCTCCAGGTGTCCATACCTTATGCTGTAATGCTCCAATTGCCATGCTTTTATAGTCTACTGTTGTCTTCCTCTTGTTGTTACTCCTTTCCTTTCTTGTTGTTGTCTTCTTCTGAGACACTTTCGTCATTAACCTTCTTATCAACTCAATTTCTCTGTCCAGTATATCCTCAGTTCGCTGATTGCTTTCATCTCTTGATTGATGAACTCTCCATTTTCCTTGTTCTTCACTTATTCTGATCACCTCCTTTTCATCCTTATCCTCTTATTTACTGTTATTTTGCACCTTTTCAGCTGCTGCTATATTGGCTTTTAGAACCTTACTTCTGTTTTCTGTACCTGTCAACTTCTTCTTGATTATTATTTATGACAACTTCTTTGTCATCCTTCTTCAACGATTTATCCTGAACACTTATCCTTTGCTCTTCTAACTTCCTCCTTTGAAAGTCTAATTCTCCATATAACCCAATGATTTTACTTGGAGTAAAATTTTCAAATTTTACACAATCTCCCATTTCTTCATTTGCTATTGACCCACCATCACATGGTCCTTCTTCCTCTGCTAAATCTTTATTAACATCCTTTAGTAGATGTCCTTCCTCTTCTTCTTTCATTTCATTGTCCACCTATGCCAAATATGTTCCAGTTTTTGTAACAAAATCTTCAATTATAAGACAATCATCATAATAAAAAATATAAGGCTTCTGTACCTCTTCTTCCTTTGGCAATACTTCAGTATGTTGCTCTGATCTCTCCTCCTCTGTCAGCACATCAGTATGCTGATTCAAACTCAAAGAACTCTTGAAACTGTCAGCTAATCTCTCCTTCTCATCATCTGTTTCAATGATGTCTTTCATCACTTATCCACTTTAGCGAACTAATTCTTTTCTAGTCTCCTTGTCATATTTTGCTTCAAAACTTTCATCTTCTGGAAGGTTTTCTTCTACATTTTTGACAGCTTTAAAATACTGCCTATATTCTTCCAAACCTGCAATCATACACAAATCATTAATTTTAAAAATACAAGACCTTTCAATCTCATTTGATGCTTCAGTCATCAAGCCTTCTAGCTGCTTTGAATCATTCATATGATTCAACTCCTCTCTCTCTTCATCACTTTCAAAAAGGAATGGTCCATGTTCTAGTTCTCATATCAAAACTTCAACATATTCTTTAGCATCTTCCCTTTGCTGTAGCTCAACTCTTTCGAGCTTCTCTGTCTTCAATTTGGCATCTATAATCTATTCAAGTTCCCTTAGCTCCTTTATTAACTGCATATTCACCTGCTGATTCCTCTTCTCTTATAGCCTCTGCCACTTCACTTTCTTTCTCATGACATAACCATATTTCTAGTCCGTATCATTTCTTTGCAACATTTCCATTAATACTTCAAGCTGAACTGCTATCTCAGCCTTCTCCCTCTCATATTCTTCTTTACTTAACTGTCTCTATATGCCATTTGCCTTGGCATCTCCTTTCTTCTGTCCTTGGTTGTGGTTTCTTTCAGAACCTCTATTATGACTTTCACTAGTCATCATCCTCTCCATCTCTATGAGTTCCTCACTCACTCACTATGAGCTGCACTAAAGCCTCTACAACAGAAAGTCTGCCCTGTTGCCACTTACCTTACCAAGCTCTCCTATGTACTCAGTCTTTTGGCAAGCAATTGGTTCTCTATCTCTGGAACCTCCTTTGAGCAATTCTGTTTGCTCCTTCTAGGCTTCAAATCATTTGTTCTTTCGAAGAACACAACTGTCCTCTTTTATCCAATCTTTGTTGGAATTCCTCAAGGTTCTGCCAAATTTCTGTTTTCACTTAGAAACTCTTACCAACTTCCTTTATCTCTTAGAAGTTCTACCCACATCCTTTGTGGAATTGCCTTTGGGAGTTGCAACAATACCTTTGCATCAATGCAAAGACTACAACTGTCCACTCTTCAAATCCAATTAAAATAAAACCATATCATCTTACCTTTAAGATCTCTACTTGATCTTGTCCTCCCATTCATCTGCACTTTTGAATGGACTGTTCTTTCCACTAGCCTTCAGCTGTATCTTCGAACTCTGTTACTTTGAGAACTTACAAAGTCCTTCTTATAGTTTAACTACTATAATCTTGCTCTAAATACCATTCATTCAACATCTACTAATCATTAGACAAATTTGCATACCTTCATCTACCTTCAGGATCTCACCACTCCTGCAAATCTGTTTCAACAGATCTTTATGCTTCCACTGCACATATTTTCAACATTCATCTACTGTCAATCGGATTTAGAATCTAATTCTTTCTTCCAATCTTCCAGCTTTATCTTGGCAAATCTTCACTATCAGCAACAATTCCTCCTTCACTGAGTTTTCTTCCACTCAGAATCCTTACCAATTTCTTCCATTATTGCTTCTTAAGATTTGGTCTTCTTTTGCTGAGATACTTCATTAGCTGCAACTATCAATCTTCAATCTATTTCTTTATCCAACAAAACTCAAATCAGAGTTAAATAAAACAATACCTGCATGATTTCATAAGCAGTCTCCATTCACTCTTCACATTCGAGTGAATCTCCATTCTTCAAAACACCGTTGTGGATTCTTTATGTTCCTGCAATCTCTTCTTAATTCTTACTCACCTGCCTCTAAGAACTTAACTGTTCTTGTCCAATTTCAAATTCAAACATTTCACAATTCCAATTATACAGATTCATTGGCCATAAATCACTTGCTCTACTTTTCTCAAAATCTGGATGTTCTATCAAATTACAGGAATATCAAGATTAGTATTCCTCTTACCAATCTCCCAGCTTACCCTGGTCGTTTAACTGTCAGATTAGAATCTGATCTCCCTTGCCTGCATACTCTTCTTTCCACATATCACTGTTCTAAATTCTTTCAAAGAAACTTTCACACATAATTTATTTGTTCTGCTCTGATACCAAATGACACAGGGTTACCCCTGCTTTACCCATAGTATGCATATAGAACTATGCCTAAACCATTTTCTGTCCAGGGACTTATATGACCATCCGGTTAAAGATTCATTATAACTGAACAATGGGTTAAGGCCCCCTTAATTAGAATTCATGTGGAATGATTTATTTATTAACCACATAGTCTAGCCCTTCCAATCCTTTCTATCGGGACTTAATACATCCTCATAAACCTTTATTAATTCCTATGGTCGCACATGTACCCAAACCCCACTTTATAACTTTGGGTTATAATTGGAAAACCATTAAAACCCTTCTATCGGCGCTTTAATCCATTATAATTCTCCTATAAGAGAATATACGTAAAAACATGCATAACATACCTTTTTTTGCCTTTCCTCAGCCTTTGCACATTTCCCAAGAATTGCCTTATCGCAATCACTCATCGCAGTTTACCATGGTCATACCACATATATGCTCTTATCACCCCTCTAACTCCGATATGAGACTATCGGAAGCGTTTAAATAATTCTTAAGCCTTAAAAGACTCGGACACAACACTTTAACTGGAATACAAAGGAATTACATTGTAATTCCGCTCTGAACCACATATAAGCGGATCTAAAAAACTATATAACCGCATTCATATATATTGTCAGGTCCGCCCTCCTTATGAAACCTTCCGCTGCGCTACTCCGATCTCCAAAACGCCCGACATCCGATCGCTGATCTGCTAGATCTTTGATCAACACTTATCGCTATTGGCTATCGGCTATCGCATTGTCCTTACACTTGACTCTTCCACTTTAAAACTTTGATCCGATATGTATTTCAGACTCGATGGGTTCTAGGTCATATTCAATAAGGTTTCGGGTCTGGCTATGCATTGCATGTCGCAATCGCTTCCTCCCTTTGAAAGAATGAAATGCGATCCCGATTTTTCTGCTCTTGCAATTTAATCATGGCCATTGATCTATGAGATCTGATGGTTGTTGTGAATAGATGCTTTACTCCTCCGCTACTCTGTTTACTTATGTTTTTACGCTATTTCTTTAGTGTTTCTATGGTTCCGGGTTTCTTCAAGGTTTCAGCCTTTCTGCTATTTTACTGCGCAATTCCTCCTGAGCTTTGGCTTTGATCCCTCTAATGGATTCAACGATCCGTTATGAGCATCCTCGTCATGTTCCTCTCTATGTAATTTCCAAACTTCGCCTGCAACTCTCTGTTACATAGAATATGTTAATTCATTCATTCATCATTCAATATTCGATAACACACTTATATAGCTTGGAAATTGAATCTCTGTACATATATATATCAACAAACAATTACATGATGAGACTCTCTATCTCTCTTCGACCTGATTTTCTAATTAATGGCCTCTGATCATCATCTTCCCGTAGGCTTACAAACATAACTAAATATCTAACTCTCTCTCTCTGTCTAACCTCTCTATTTCTAACCTATGTCTTTGCCTTTTAGGCTTTAATTTATACAACAAGGATTCTAAAACCAATTTCTGGTTTAGATCCATAAGCTTCTCGACAGAATCCTGAAATCTCTTTCTCATCCCTAAGGATTCTCTCAAATCCACAAAATCATGAACTGACTCCTAATATAAGATTTACAATCAATTCTCAATCCTCTCATCACTCAACTATCCTATATCTCTCATGTTCTCCTACATTTGAGAACATTTACAATTATGCCTCACAGTATTCAATTAATTCCTATTCTCATTAAAATCACTCAAAACATTAAATAATTACATTAATTCAATACTTAGGAAATCAACTTCCTTGAAACACAAGACCCCTTATGTCTACTAGAATACAATAATGATGTTGAGTTGAATGATTCTGCATCACCCAGCCATGGGCTAATGTTGTCCTTTACCTCATTAAGTATATTACCTACAAAGGAAGGGAAAAAATCATATTCAATTGCCAGTTTCTGTTACTAAACCACCTTCAGCATTGACAACTGATAAACCTTTCCCACTTTTTGTTGGAAAATATCAGACATATGGCCATAGTCATAAAAACAGTTGCGTATCTAGAGACTTGCGTCACAAACCATGGCCTCATCAAGTTAATTGTGCTGGATGCCATAAGTCACCAGGGCAGGAGATGGGAGAAATTTATGAGAAAGAAGGCTAGGACTATCCGTAGGAAGCAAACTAGGACGTCTAAGGTAGCTTCGGTGGAAGCCAAGGCACAGCCCTAGCCCTCAAAAGTAAGGGTTGGAAAGAGGCTAGTTGACAAGCCAATTGGTCTTAAGCGTCCAAAATAGAGAATAAGGGTTAGTAGGCACCCAAAGATCCCATCCATGTCTAAGAAGAACAAGGAGGCAATAGAGTAGAAGGATGAAGAGCAGGCTCGGCTGGAGGAATCTTCCTCATCAGGTAAGAACAAGACCCAATCCTTGCTGCTTTAAATTGAAAGTTTAGGAAAATAAAATGAAAAGCTAAGGAAGCAGTTAGTAGATCATAAGGTAGAGTCAAGGGCCTCAGGGTTTGAAACTTTGGCTGAGGCTATAGACAACGCTAGGAAGGGAAATGTTCTGGGTGCTGTGTGCATGGCTGGTGCTAAGAAGCTAGTGGCAATGGGGTATAGAGTCTGTGTAGTGGACACCATCTTGAGGGAAATACAAAATGAGCCCTGGGAAGCTAACACACAAAAACCCATTGAAGATGCTGCTGTTACACAAGAACCAACAACTAAGACAGAGAATTCCATAGAAAGTAATTTGGTAGCTGATACACAGGAACCCTTGGTTGATGCTATTGTTACACAATAACCAACAGTGGAAACAAAAGCTAACCAAGGGGAAAATAAGAAGATGATATCCATGAACCTGTGGTTGACACTATTGTTCCACAAGAACCAACAATAGAAATAGAAGCTCACCAAGGGGAAAATGATACACAAGAACCAGTGGATGACACTACTATTACACAAGAACTAGCAATGGGAACGGAGGTTGACCAGAGAGAAAAAGAAACCGTTACATAAAAATCCATTGATGATGCTACTATTACAAAAGAACTAGCAACCGAAATGGAGTAGTTTCACCCTCGGGAGGCTATTACACCTTCAATTGTTAGTGCATGTGGAAGAACTCTGGGTCCTGATGAAGGATGGTGTTCTAAAAGAATGTTGTTGATACCAGAGTTATAGAAATGGAAGAAGCAGGCACTTTCTCTACAAGAGGGAATGATCTCGCTCAAGGCACATAAAAGGATGATGGATTTACTTAGGGAGAAATGGTTAAAGGAAGAGTGGGAGAGAGAATGGGAAGCACAGAGACATAAGGAAGCTACGAAGAAGAAGGAAAAACAATTGCAGATGTTACAGTGGCGGGTTCTGGATCTAACAAATGATAAGACAAAGCTTCGTGAGCTTGTCTTGAACCTGCTAGGATGCAGGAGACCTTCCCCATCATATCTAGTGTTCCTTTGGGAACATTATTTTTTTGTTTAAGTTAAAAGTAGTCTTTGATAACATGACTTATTTCGATTCTTCTACCCGTACTTTTCTTGAAATTTTTCGTACTTGTGATTTTGATGAATAAAGCTTACTTTGTGAGCTATTTTTTTGTAACATAATGTGTGAATATGTCAACACAAAGATGGTAGCAAGTGTTTTCTCCTCTATGGGAGATTTGCAGTTGTGGGTCTTCCTTTCTTTAATGAGAAACCAAGTCGAATGGAATCTGGCCATGAAATTAGCTGGGACAAATGAAGAAAGGGCAGTATTATGGGTCAGAGAAAAAACAGGAATAGTTTATGAAACAAGATGTGAGTTTAAGTTGTTTCTGAGTACGCCCAGGGGTCAGGGAACAATCAACCACTTATAGAAAAAGGATTGTGGGGATTTTCCTCAATTTGTATGCACAAGTGTAAAGTCAAGCGCTAGCAGGGTGCCTTAAGCGCACTGAGGCCTGCAGTGATGAATTGCAAGAAGGAGATCCTTTTGAGTATAGGAATTTCGTAGCTGCTGTTACATAGGTACCCGAATATGCCCAAGTAGTGCAGACATTGGGAGAATTCTGGATCAGACTTAGATTCAAATTTCCTTTAAATTGGTTACTAGTGGAAGAATATCAGTTGGACTGCCACTTGTACATTATTAAGAAGAATCCTGGCCGCGACAATTGATGGCTACTCAGGGGTACACGTCTCTTGGTGAAGACACTACTGGTGCCTATAATTTTATAGACTTATATCAGGGGTATAGCAGGAGGAGCTGAGGTTCTGCATGGGGACATGAAATTGCTTCAGTTGGGGGGAGATGTTGGATGTGGTTTTTACACCTATGTCCTACAATTTCTTTCCCTCCAAGCCAATGAAACTTCACATGTTAATCACCCTTTTTCTCATTTATACAACATATTTAGTCGTCATGTTATTTTTCCATGTTTTGCTGAATATAATGATACAATATTCCTTTTTGTGGCTAACTGGGGTAAGCATTGCAGACATCTTTTGGATCCTCTTCTATTTTTCAAGTGTTGCTTGCGAGAATGTGGTTATGGAGTGAACAAGCTGCGCTGATCAGTTTTAGAGCAGGGTAGAAAAGATTGTTGTTACACCCTGTATGCTGTTACAGATTGTTGTTACACCCTATATACTGCTACAGGTGTTGTTGTTACACCACATGCCGTTAAATATGACTGTCATTACACCTAGGATGGCATTACCCAGTGATTGATGTTACATCCCAAACCGTCATTTGATCGCAGGATGCTGTTGCACCATAGCTGGAAAAGTCGTGGGTACTATTCCACACAACAATTGTTGGAAGTTACGAATTGTTTATTTAGAAGTAAGAGATCCAAAAGGATGTGATCTTAACCATTGTATCTGAATAGCATTTGTATTTAGAAACAAGTTATAATGATTTCTATTTTTATGATCAGCGTGAGAATCGTGAAATTCTCATGACCGATCTGTTCCTGATTTTGGGTATGTAATAATTATAAAATAAAATTGATTTCTCATGTACATGGACGACATAGAGGAAATAATTGTTACTATGATCTTGTAACTTTTAATTATTTTTAATATTGAAGGCACTACGGTGATGTTGTTATTGTTTCTCATTTGATTCATTAACTAATCTTGTGTTCATTCTTATGCCCCTGCTAAGGAGGAAGGGTCCTCCTCTTTAACAGGGACTACAATGGTAGAAGTAGTTATATATTATTACTTATTTTATTGTATGTATGGTTTTTTGCTGTTGTTGTATAAATTGTAGAATATATCCACTTCAGTTCCAAAATTATATTATGCTATTACACTGGTTTGATTAAACATAATGGTAGTTGACCAGCTGGTGTAGTCATTGGTTTAGTATGTGGCACACCCTTGCTTTGGTAATTGTGAAGTGTGATTTCATTTCTGTAGAGTTTTTTAATTTTGCATGAATGATTTAACTTCTACAATTGATTCAACGACATTCTTTATTGTTTCTTTCTATTTTCATTCTTGGTTGTAGTGTATCGGCACAAATAGTGCAAACTACATTGGAACAGAAAGACCTACCCTGGGTTGAAAATTAATGGTTGCAGTCTTGTTCAATTAGGATTGATTAAAACATCACAACAACATCCTAGCTTGTATTGGTTTTGGTGAATTTTGGACCTGGTATTAGGTGAAACCATGCCGTCTTGAGGGTGGAGGTGGTTCCCTCTGGATTCCCTGATTGGTTGTGTTTTGGTTTATCCCATGTAATCCCAAATTCAAGCTGGGAATATGGCATGGGGGTTATTGGACTAGAATAGATATTTGTTTTATTCCAATATATGGTTGGGTGATATAGGGAAGTACTTGACTTGGATGGAATTATGCATATGTTATTATGTGCTATTCTTTAATGAGATCAATGTGCATAAGGTTTGGTTTAATGTGTTGATTATGTGATTGGTTTTCATGGTTTCATTTTGGTTATATGCTAGTTACATGTATAAAATTTCTCTTATTATATGAAATTCTCTTGTTATTAATGTTTCTCATGAATGGCAGGATCTTGGGTGTTTTATATGGATGTATGAGCTAATGTGTGTCTTATGCAACTAGTATCAGAGGGAATTAAGTCTCCTTAATGAATCTCTGATGAAAATAATGAAAACAATGACCAAACTATGCATCCAAACCTACATGCACTTGGTCACAATATGTTTGTAAAAATGAATGAATTGTACTGGGAAATCTTGAGCAAGTATAGAGCATGAAGACACAAAGACCTTGTTGAAAAAGTTTTGGAAAATCTAGGCAGTTGGCTTTTAGGCTAGCCCTAAAATTTTGGAACAAGGTCCATGACACACTCTTAGGGTTGGGAAATATTGGCTCTGGACACAATGAGGATGAGCTATCCATGAGACTGGAGGTCTATTACTGCATTGAAAAGCCTGCATACATGTGACTGGGAAGTCTATCTAGGTTGAACTTAGGGAAATGATCACCAAGAGAAATTGAACTGATAACAATGTGATCATGTGTATTTGGGTGTTTGTAGTAATATTTGGTCAAGTGGACCCCATTTCCATAACTCAATCTTGGAAGTTGGGTCATGCATAGTAATTATAAACTCATGTTTACCCTTGTAAGTTTGAAAGGTGAGTAAATGTGTTTGGGTGTTATAGATTGGTATCAGAGCAGGTTCACAACACTGGACCTTAGGGTAAATGTAGATTGATATGTATATAGATCTACATATGTCTATATGTTTATCGTACATGCATGTCAGTTATTTTATTTTTTAGTGTTGATGATGTTGTGATAGTTTTGTGATATTATATTGATTCATGTATGAAATGATATGCTCTTGATATTATTATGTATTGTGCTAGTATGGATTGACTTGTGGAGATGCAATAGCCTCACCAGAAGTAAATTTAGGTAACGCTTTTGATATGCCTTTTATTTGATCTATCTAATAGTGGTATGTTATAGAAAAATAGAAGGCCGATAGATGAAGAGGTAATGAGCCTTGGTATTGCAACAAGAATGTTGCAACTCCCAAGGCTATCAACTTTAATTATCAACTCGGGGTTCATATAGAATCAAGAGGTATCAACACTATATGTGCAGCATACAATGTGTCCTTCCTTTGCTGTCATGATGTAATGGAGTACATGTACTGAAATCAAATCCTAAACTAATCGCAGAAAATGAACTGCTCGAAATGGAAACCCTAACCTATTGCAAGAAATAAAGTACAAGGAAAGAAACATATTCTAATTGCATAAAGATCATGAACTAAATGTAAAAGAAACCTAACTCAACCCTATTTATCACATGTGATGATTTAAAATAACTGAGCATGGAATCTGATCTAGGGAGTATTAACTGCTGCATGCATGTGCTAATTAAGAAATAAAAATAACTATTTTTCTTTACCTTTTCATTTTATAAATGAAAATGCTAATATTTCCTTGTTCTTCCACAAGGGAGACAGGTGTGGAGGAAGAGGGGTACAATGGTTTTGATGGCTTGGAGGTAAAATAGAGGCCTAATCCTAGCTTAAATGATGATTTTTCTCAATTCGGGCTCAAAACAGGCTGCTACAGTATTTCCTACAAGATGTCTATAGGATGTACTAGTTCCTATAGGATCCCATGTTTTATTACAAGAACAGGCCGAAAGCTTAGGAAGTGATCTAGAAGGTGGAATGGAGCTTGAGAAAGGTGGATAATGGAAGAATAAGGCATGGAGGTGGTGGACACTACCCAAAACTCAAGCAATGGCTTCAAGATGGGTGGATTTGCTCAATGGAAATGACAATTTTTGCTTATAAAACAAGAATTCAGATTGAGATTTTAGTGGATTTTGGCGACATGGGTGGATGAGGCTTGAATGAGGTGAACGAGATGAGGTATCCTTGCAATGTAGAAGCTCCTACAACAACACACATTATTGTCTGCATCTATCCACCAATTCATCTACACCTGGGAAAAATTTATTAAATAATGGAAAATTACTAGTCTAAAATCCAGAAATTCAAGAACTAGTGAGCTAGTAAATCTATCAAATGCCTAACCTAATCAAGTGAAAATGCAATGGGGTAAATTTTGTTATTAACTAGAATTTTTTTTTGATCTAATGCAAGTGGAATCAACTTGATTGAAGCTTTTTAGCATGCTCTAAAAAATAGCAGAAATTTGCTGCTATTTGCCACAAAGGAGTTCCAAAAATCTAGATTTGGGAATAAGAAAACTAATCCAAGCAGCTCAATGATTACTATGACCTTCCAAATATTTTCCAAGGACGAAATGATGCTTGTGACCCTGCAAAAGAACTTACATTAACAATTTAACCCAATCCTATGACAAGAAATCATTAATACTAAATGTAGAAATAGAAAGAAACAAGAACAAGAGATGCATGTGAATAAGAAGTGAAAAGCATAAAAACAAATGATACAAAAGGGTTTTGAGGCTCCTGGGATGTCCAAGCCCAAGGAAAACTAGAGTCCTATGGAGGATAACAATATTTAGAAGTTGAGCATGACACCAATCTTCATTATTTTCATCAATACAATTACATCCCTGCAAGAAATGACAGTGGAGCTGCAAAAATACGAGTTCTCTCAACAATAAGACTAATAAAATTCTACCCCTAGAGGAAAATTCGACTTGTTACTTATAAAAAATGATTAGGAATCATTCCCCATGAAAGGAGGAAGCTTTCCCCATAGAAATCCCTTGATTGGTGGATCTGGTTCCCAATACTAGGAATCTGCATTAAATGGTAGGAAACACATTCCTAGATTTTCTCAATCACTGGAGATCCACAATTTGTGCCATAATTCCATAATATCTTGTTTATTTATTATTTAATATTGATCCTCCTGTAGTAGGGAGCAAGTCCCTAAATTATCTTCTCCTCTAAATCTTCATAATCTTCCCAATATTCTCATAATATTCCACAAAAATAGATAATATTAGGCACAAATATGCAATTATTCATAAAACTTCCTAATGAAAATATTAAAGTTAAAAATACATTATCTAGTGCAAAAAGAGAGGGTTAATATGTTGAAGGATGGTTAGATGGGCCTTAATTTATGTTTAATTTAGAGGCATGGGCCTTAATTTATGTCTAATTTAGAGGCCCATCAAAGAGCATAATGGTTGAGTACAGTTCATATGACTCCCCATACAGAAAAGAAGAGAAATCAATAGGATTGGAGAAATAAATTGAGCAACAGGGAGAGGGAGACTCTCTTGATATGACAGATAAATTAAGAATGTTGAGGGTAGAGAACGGAAGTTTTAAAGTTGATAACGAGAAACTGATTAAAGCCTAGGAAAGGCTTGCAAAAGCTCAAGAAAATTAAGCTAAGGTTAATGTGATCAGTCTTCAAAGTCTTTTATATTTACAGAAACATGGATAGCTAGGGACTAGTCATGGAGACATATAGGAAGAAAATAATAATTGAGTAGATGGAAGCTAGTCTTAGAAAAGGTATAGGATGAATTGTGATGATACAGTAAAGAGTGGTAGATCCTTGAGGACACTTAAGCAGAGGGATAGTATGCATGGATTTTATTCTATCTCTATTTGTAGGAGACATCATCATCATCACCACCAACATCATCATAGGAGGAGTGAGGAGTATTTTCCTGAGGAAGTCAAGAAATAAAAACCTCCTACTTGGTGAGATGACCAAATCAAAATATGTAAAGCATGGATGGTTGGAATGAAGCAATTTGTCAAATTGTGTGATTACTCAGAGAATATGAAGGCCAAGGTAGTTGCTTTCAGTCCCAAAGGAAAAGAAGATATCTGGTGGGAAGATGTCAAGCATGTCAAGGGCATCAGGGAAGAGAAGATGAGTTGGGAAGAATTTGAAATTATCTTACAAAAGAAGCACATGTCTAAGAGGTATTATGATGGAAAGGCCAATGAATTCTATGAGCTCGGGATGGATTCCATGACAGATGAAGAATATACAACTAGATTTATAGAGCTATTGAGATATGTACCATATCTCAAGGATGAGAAAGGAAAGGCACAAAGGTTCATTAGTGGATTTCCATTATCATTAAAATACTAAATTGAGTTTGATGACCATAAGTCATTGGAGGAATCCATCATAAAGTTGAAGCATTGCTATGAGTAGTCAAAGTGCAAGCCTGAGTTCAAGCTTTACTAGAAGGGTAGCGAGAATAATAAAGGAAAATGGCCCAAGAAGCGAGGAAGATATCAAGATGCAGGTGAGAAGGAAAATATGGCTCCTCATAGGAAGTCCAATGCAACTGAGAAATGATGTGGGTCTCAACCTATGGAGCAACAAAATAAAGGCAGTGGTAGAGAACCATTGAAGTGTTGGACTTGTGGTGGAGACCATCCCAAGAGATATTTTCCATCATTCCAGGGTGGAAGACCTCAGATTTATAATGCTAAGGAGGTGTAGACAATTAAGTATGTAGCTCAGAGCATTACCTATATTTATACAACAGTTGATAATATGCAGGAAGACCACCAATAATCCATCATCGAGATGGAAGGTAAGCTTTGTGATCAAGTTGTTTCTATTTTGATTGATCCAAGATCAAATTATAGCTATATTAGCCCTGAATTGGTGGATCAACATCATTTGGACAAGGAAGCGCATGCAAAATATTGTTTGGTGCAGTTAGCTACAGGGACCAATAGAAGATTCCATCATTGGGTGAAATATTGTGCATTTGAGCTTAATGGCATGCCTACATCAACAAAAATGAATTTGCTTCCTTTGGGTGCATATAACATGCTAATGTGTATGGATTGGATGTTTATTCACATGACCAAGGTAGATTGCTATGAGAAATCCATTGAGTGTCTAAATGATGGTGGAGAAAAGAGAGTCTTATAGGGAAAGAAGATGCCTACCTTAGTGAAATGGTTACAACCATGCAAGCTAAGCGTAACCGCAAGAAAGGACCCTTATTGTTTTTCATGTCTCGAGTGAAAAAGGGTTATATGATGGTGCAGTCCTGAGGATCCTATCTAACAACATTTTTAGGATGTGTTTCCTGAATAGATTCCAAAGTTACCTCCTCATAGGAAGGTGGAATTCTCTATTGAATTGATGCTTGGAGCAGCACCAACATCTAGGGCACCATACAAGATGAGCACTCCCAAGCTGGTGGAATTGAAGTTGTAGATTAAAGAGATACTTGATAAGGGACACATAAGGCCAAGTGTATCTCCTTGGGGAGCACCAATGTTATTTGTAAAGAAGAAATATGATACTCTCAGATTTTTCATTGATTACTGATAGCTAAACAAGGTGATCATCAAGAACAAGTATCCATTGTCTCGTATTGACAAAGGGAGTTGTAGTGTTTTCAAAGATTAATCTGAGATTAGGATATCATCAGGTTCACATCAAAGAAGAAGAAATTTAGAAGACTTCATTTCATACAAGGTATGGGAACTATGAGTTTGTGGTGGTTCCTTTTTGTCTCACCAATGCTCCGACCACCTTCATGTGTATAATGAAAAATGTGTTGCAGCCTTACCTTGATAAGTTTGTGATAGTCTTTGTTGATGATATATTGGCATATTCAAAGAATGAGGAAGAGAACACAAAGAATCTGGCAACAATATTGAGATTATTGAGAGAGCATAAGTTTTATGCCAATCTCACTAAGTGTAGTTTCTTTTAGACTCAGATTCATTACTTGCGACATGTTGTTTCCAAGGAGGGGATAATAGTGTATCCATAAAAGATTAAGGCTATCATGGAATCGCTAGCTCTAAATAATGTGAATGAGGTTAGATCATCCATGGGACTAGCAGGTTATAAAAAATATTCATCAGGGTCTTCGCCAAGATTGGATATCCTATCACATCTTTGAAGAGGAAATGAAACAAGTTTAAATGGAACCTTGATTGTGTAACTAACTTTTATTAGTTGAAGCAATTGCTTACCAATGCTCCATTTTTGAGGATTGCAGATGTCGATAAATACTTTTTTGTTTTTACAGATGCACGCAAGGAGGGACTTGGTGGAGTCTTGATGCAAGAAGGTTAGGTGGCTTTCTATGAATCAGAAACATTTAATGAACATGAGTAGAATTATGTGACTCACAATCTTGTGTCGGTAGCTATCATTCATGCATTGAATATGTGGAGACATTATCTCTTCCACAGGAAGTTCATTCTAATGAGTGATCATAATGGATTAAGGTATTTGTTTGACCAACCCAATTTGAATGTAAGGCAAGCTAGATGGTTGGCTACTCTAAGTGAGTTTGGATTTGAAATCAAGTACATCAAAGGAAAGGAGAACCGGGTTTCAAATGCACTGAGTATGAGAGTACATGTGAATCATATTTTAGCTATGAGCTCTTATCGAAGAGATTTGAAAGAGAAGATCTTGCGTGCAAGGCAACATGATGAGAGGTACTAGCAGCTAAAGCAGATATTGCAGTAGCAAGGTGAGGGTGATAAGAATGAGGAGCATCACCTCACAATAGATGGCTTGGTTAGATTTAGGAGCGGGATCTATGTGCTTGATAGTAGTGAATTGAAGAAGCTGATTTTGAGAGAGTTTCATGTCAAAGCCATATTCATGCCATATAGGATACTAGAAGACTTTGAAAATTATTAGTCCTACTATTGGCGTAATTTCAAGAAAGAGGTGGTTGAGTTTGATACTAAGTGCTTGGACTGTCAATACATGAAAGTTGAATGTAAGAATCCAACTCATTTGTTGCAGTCTATTTCGATTCCAGAATAGAAATGGGAGATCATTTCCATGGATTTAATTACAATATTTTCGAGGACATTAAGGTAACATGACTCCATCATGGTTGTGGTTGATAGGTTGAGCAAGGTAGATCACTTCATTGTAGTAAAGTCTACTAATTTAGCTAGTGAAGTGGCTCAAATATTCATTAAGGAGATAGTGAGGTTGCATGGAATTCCCAAGAGGATTATATCATATAGAGATGCCTAGTTCACTTCCAAGTTTTGGAAGGAATTGTTTTCAGGCTTGGGGACAAATCTAGCCTTCAGTACAACTTATCACCTGCAGACAGATGGTCAGATAGATAGAACCAACAAGATCCTTGAGGATATATTGAGGATGTATGTCATGGATCAACAAAGGAAGTGGGAGGAGTATCTTCCAATGGTGGAGTTTTCTTATATTAATGGGTGTCAAGAATCCTAGAAGATGAGTCCATTTGAGACCCACTATGGGAGGATTTGTAATACTCCTATCAACTGGAGTGATATAGTGAGTAGGGTTCTGATTGGACCTGATATGTTGAGAGAGATGGAGCAAGATATACATGTTATCAAATATAAATTCAAGGCAACACAAGATAGGTGGAAAAATTATGCATATCATCATAGAGTATTCAAGGAGTTTCAAGTTGGGGAGCATGTGTACTTGTGTATCAAGCCCAAGAAGAGCTCCTTGAATATTATATTATGTGCCAAGTTGGCACCTCATTATTTTTGACCCTTTGAAATCCTCGAAAGGATTGGACTAGTGGAATATAGGCTTGCTTTGCCTCCATCAGTGAAAATCCATGATGTTTTTCATGTTTCTCTACTTAAAATATATGTGTGAGATGATGATCATGTGATTGATGGGTTTTTATTGTAGGTGGAACCAAAGGGAGAGTTCCAGCCATATCCTCAATGAATTTTACAACAAATGAATAACATGCTCTAGAACCAAGAAATAGAACAAGTTAAAGTGTAATGGAATCACTTTGGGCCCGAGGAAGTTGCATGGGAGATGGCTGATCAGATGTATGCATTATATCCTTATTTACTTACTAGTTGAAACAAATGTGCATAGGCACACACACACACACACACAATCACATATATATTTCATTGTAAATATTGTATCGAGTTGTGTTTACAAAGTTCCAATAAGAAGTATGTTTGTCATGTTTTCAATAGTTTTGTCTTGTCATAAGAGTCATAGAACACTGAGGATGGTGTTCCCCCAAGGGGGAGGGGTTTGTAACAACCATGAGTTAAACTTCCATGTAAATAAATAATATATGGAAATTATGAAAGGAAAAATAAAACCAAGGTCATGGGACATGTATTCCAAGCTAAATGAGGGGAAAACATTACATTGGGATCCACTTGTGATTATTTTTTTTGTTGACTATGGAAATTGTCATTGGAAAGAGTCAAAAGGAAATAAATGGTGGTTAGCAAGGACATGAGACAAAAATTTAAAAGGAAGAAAGGAAAATGAAAGAAATTCGACATTAGTAGGTGGGGAAGAGGAAGAGACAAGAAAGGATAAAAATAGTAAAATAATATGCATGCAAAGGAAATACAAGAAAAAAGGAAAATAAAAGAAAATAAAATTGGAGAGAACATTCTAGCATTCTTTTTGGGAAATGAACAAGAGAGAGAGAGAGAGAGAGAGAGAGAGAGAGAGAGAGAGAGAACTGGGAGAACAAGAAAGACAAGCAACACATAAGCAATAAAAAAAAAGGAAAGCAAGGAGTGAAAGAGGAATTCATGTGGCAGCCAAGAAGAAGATTTGAAGAACAACTAGCAAGGGAAGAAAAGAGCAGATAAAAGAGCATAAAGCAGAAGGAATTTTGCAAGTAATAGTGTGCATGTTTGATTATTTTGTTGGGATTTGAATGCATGTTTTAAGCATTGGTTTGCTGGTCAATTTTTTTGTCATTGGCATGGATATTTTCCTAGATTGATAGTCATGTATATCCTTGCTTTATGCCATTTCTTGGATAGCCATGATGTAGTGAGTTCCATACTTTGGTTGAGCTTTGGATGCCAATAGATTTTCGATCCAAGTTGAGGTGGTCTCAGGAAAATTCCAAGGGTTAAGGGTGGAGATGGTTTTCTCTCGGAAGCTCTTAATAGGTGGGTGGAGACAAGAAAATTCCTTTGGGTATGGTGAAGAAATTTTTGGGCATCCTAGCTTGTATTGGTTTTAGTGATTTCTGGACCTAGTATTAAGTGAAATCACTGTGGCTTGAGGGTGGAGGTGGTTTCCTCTAGATTCCCTGTTTGATTATGTTTTAGTTTATCCCATGTAATCCCAAATTTAGACTTGGAATATGGCACAAGGGTGATTGGGCTTTAAGAAATATTTGGTTGAGTCTAATCTATGGTCAAGTGGTACGAGGAAGTCCCTGACTTGGTTGGAACTATGCATATGTTATTATGTGTTATTATTTAATAAGATCAATGAGCATAAGTTTTGATTTAATGTGTTGATTATGTGACTAGTTTTCATGGTTTCATTCTAGTTAAATGTTGGATACATGCATAAAATATCTCTTCTTATATGAAATGCTCTTGTTATTAATCTTTCTCATGATTGAAAGGCTCTTGGATGTTTTATATGGATGTATGAGATAATGTGTGTTTTATGCAACTAGTATGAGAGGTCAGTAAGCCTCCTTGATGAATCTATGATGAAACTAATGAAAACAATGAACAAACTATGCATCCAAACCTATAGGTACTTGGTCACAATATGTTTGTAAAAATGAATGACTTGTACTAGGCAAACTTGAGCAAGTAGAAAGCTTGGAAACAAATCATGAAGACACAAAGACCTTGTGAACATAGTTCTAAATTTTTTTGGACAGTTGGCTTGTAGGATAGCCCTAAAATTTTGGAATAGGGTCCATGGCCACACTCTCAAAGCTTGAAAATCTCGACTCTGGCCACACTGAGGATGGATTATCCATGCAGCTAGAGGCCTCTAGCTACACTGACAAACCTGCATGCGTGTGACCGGGAAATATATCTAGTTTTAGCTTAGGGAAATTATCAATAGGAGAAATTGAACAGATAATAGTGTGATCATGCGTCTCTAGCTGATTTCAATAAGATCTGGACTAGTAGACCCCATTTCCATAACTAAATCTTGGAAGTTAGGTCATGCATAATAACTCTCAACTCATGTTTACTCTGGTATGTTTGAAAAGTGGGTAAATGTGGGGTGGGGTGTTACACCCTCAAGCGAAAGAGGAACGAGATGATGGATAAGTTTTCCCAGATCCTTTGGTAGGTACCAATGGGAAATGCATCTTGGTCCAACAATCACTTCAAAGGCATCACACCCCTTAAGGTACAAGTTAATTTTGACATTCCCATATTTGAAGGCCAAATAGATGCAAACACTCTAGATAAATGGTTAAGTCTATTGAAAGGATATTCTTTTGGTCCATAATTCTTCTGATAGAGAAAATATTACTTATTGTGAGCAAACGACCAACAAGTAATCATCACTATTTTTAGCTACACCCTCTTGGGATTCTTTCCAAGATGATGTTAAGGAATAATATTATCCTATTGGGAGCTATGAAGACATGTACATAAAATGGACCACAATACGACAGGAAAGGGACCAAGAAATGATAGACTTCACAAATATCTTTTACACTCTACGTACAAAAATGAGTATCAAGGAATTTGAGTGACATTTGGTGCTCAATTATAGTAGCTATCTACATAAATATATCCAGGTAGAATGGAGCTCCTAAACAATTCCTCACTTGGTGCAACATATCGATATGTTTTCAAGATCAAGCAAAAATATAAATGGAAGAATTGAGACTTTGGGTATACGAATCTGAAACAGAGCAAGGGAACCCCCAAAACAAAGAAAAAAGGAAAAATCTAAGGTGGAATGATCCAGGACAACCCGTCAAAGTGCAAGCAAAGAATAGAAATGCAAAGACGAAGAAAGACATAGGAAAGTGGTGTGAGTTTCACAGCGACCCCACTCACAACACAAGTGAATGTTGTACAAAGCAGTGATTGGTGCCCGAGTTGAAAGATTCAAAGGTAGACACATGTTTTAACTCTAAGCTAGAACTTGACAAGGAGAAACAAATTATTGATTTAGAACCTAGCACCACCATTGCCACGACCGAGGTCAAGAAATGTGAGCCTGAATATAAAGAGGAGGGTCAACGCCTCTTCCACTTATAGATGTGGGTGAAGGTTTCTATGCTATAGTTCATTGTTGATAGTGGGAATCAAAAGAAATATTAGAAAAGGTCATTAAGTAGTTTACCTTGCTAGAAACACAACACCCACAACCATAAACCATTGGATGGCTCCACCAAGGGTGAGATGTCTACGTCAACCAACAATGTTGCATACCCTACAACATCAAGCCTTTCATAAATGAGGTATTATGTGATGTTGCTTCTGTTGAATTTTATGATGTTTTATTAGGAAAACCATACTTATGGAAGTGTTATGTTGTGTATGAGTCTAGAACTCACATTGTTATTATTATTTTGGGCAGAAAACTATATAGGATACATATAGTAGTCCCACATACTTCCATTTCTTTGATCTCTACTAAGCGATGTAGTAAAATCATCTCCCAGATTGGGAAATTTATTTTCATTTTGATTCAATCTCAAAGTAAGGGGAAGATTGTGGCCACATACATGGCCTCCAAAAAAGGCTCCTCCATGCAGTAGAAGAAAGAGGAAAAGGTCATGGAAGAGTACAAGAATATCTTCTCCTCACCCATGGGGATACCTTTGCACTATTAGGTCAAGAATTCGATTGATCTGACCCCTGATGCACCTCTACCTAATGGGACAATCTGTCATTTCTCTCTTCTAGAAAACAAAGAAATCAAATGAAAAATCCAAGAGTTTCTACAAAAAGGGCACATATGACCAAATTCCTCACCTTGTGGGAGCCTAATTGTGCTTGTGTAGAAGAAATATGGGATCTGGATACTTTGCATCGATTATCATGCACTGCAAAAAAATCACAGCCAGGAATAGATACCCGATCCCATTGATTGATGGGTTTATTAATCAACTAAAAGGGGATGAGTACTTCAACAAGATTTATTTGAAATCCAAATATCAACAGGTTTTAATAGAACCCATGAATGTATGGAAGATCACCTTCAAGTCCAAGGAGGGTCTCTTTAAGTGGTTGGTCATGCCCTTTGGGTTGAAAAATTCCCTCATAAATTTTATGAGGCTGATGGATGATATCTTGCATCCTTTCACCAACTCTTTTATGGTTGTATATATGGATGGTACCTTATATTTAATAAGAGTTGGGTAGAGCACTTGTAACATATTTGACAGGTTTTCAAATCCTGCAACAACACAAGCTATGTGCCAACTTGGAAAAATGCTCCTTTGGCTTGGACCACGTCCAATATTTGGGCTACATAATTTATGAGCAAGGCATGCATTTGGATATAACTAAGATCCAAGTTATTCAGGATTTCCTAGCCCTGATGACTCTAACAAAGCTTCACAAATTCTTGGGCCTTGCTAATTTCTATCGAAGATTCATGTTGGTGTTCTCTCATATCACTTGGCCCTTGAGTCAAGTTACCAAGGGTGGAGAAAAATAAAAGTTTCTTTGGTTAGAGTCACAACATAAGGAATTCATTGAACTAAAACACCACCTTTCCTCTGCACTAGTCCTCACCTTGCTAGACTTGCAATAGCCATTTGGGATTAAGACACATGCCTTCGATTATGCTATTTGTGTAGTCATCACTCAGGAAGGGCATATATAATGGCCTATCACAATGAGACACTCTTTGATATTGTTAAAAGGTGCTCCACCTATGATAAATAAATGCATTATATTATGTAGGCCTATCGACAATGAAAACATTATATTATGGGGAAGGAGATGACCATTCAAACGAATAATTGAAATCTTCAATTTATGCAGACACAGGGGAAGTTGCAAAATGATCACCATAAAAAATGATCCACTTACCTACAACAATTCATTTGAACATTAAATATAAGAAGTGTAGCATCAATAACATCACATACTACCTCAGTCGGCCCCCAGTTGTGGCACTGAGCATAGTTATCAACTCTTATGGGCACAAGACCTTTGGATGGCTACAACTATATGAAAATGACTCAGAATTTGTTGCCACTTACAATATGTTTATGGCTAGAAAACTAGTTCTAGATTTCCACTTTTAGGATGGATTGTTGTGCTATTTGGGACATCTTTGTGTTCCTTCAAGTGAGTGTGCCAAGCTTATTTGGGAGGCACACTACATCTAGGTCGCATGACACTTTGGTGTGGAGAAGATAGTGGCGATACTATAGAAGTATTATTATTGGACAAAAATCTAATAGGATGCTGGAAAATATATTAGGTCCTGCATTGGCTATGCCATTTCCAAGAAAACCATTAAGAAGCAAGTCTTGTATACCCCTATGCCCACACCTAGTTGGCCTTGGGAATCTATCTCCATGGAATATATGTCTGACCTTCCTTCTACCAAGAATGGTAATGACTATGTGTTTGTGGTCATTGATAGATTTTCTAAGATGGCCATATTGGCCTCTTGTAAGAAGAGTATCACAACAAAATCCATTGCCAAGCTCTTCTTCAAACAAGTGTGGGACTTGGGTACATTTTGGGATCTTGCAGAAAATTATATTAGATTGAGATAGAAGGTTCCTAAGCACATTTTGGTCGAGCCTCTTGTCATTGTTAGACACCACACTCACTAAGTCGGCTAAATTCCACCCCCAAACTGATGGTCTAAAAGAGGTCATCAATAGGTTGATAGTGCACATACTACCCATGTACAACTCGAAGAATTCATGAACATGGGATGGGAGTCTCCCCTACGTGCAACATAGCTACAACAAAGCTCTCCATAACTCAAATAGACATAACTATTTTTAGCTGGGCCTAGGATTTCAACCATTGTGTCCCATTGATATTACAACACGTCTTGCAACTACATAGACAAAATCTGCATAGGTTCAATCTGAAGCTGATAAAGCTAATCATTAGAGAAATTTTGAGGCAAAAAATGGGCCTCAAAACAAAAATGTACAAAAAAAATTAAATTTATAAGAACTAATAGGATTCAATATGATGATGTCAACCATGGGGGACAATTCACCATTTTTGGAGTAAAAAGGTAAAAAGATAAAAAAAAATATATTAAAAAACTACTTGTTCAACTCATATTTTCAACTTAAATCCCTATGATTTTACTTAAATTTTGATAAGGAGGACTTGTTGGATGTAGCAATTTAATGTTTCATCCAAGGAGTACCCATGTTGCATACTTTTGATGGAATCTACTACATGAAAAATATGGAATACATAAAAGAATGTCATTGCAATGTTTTTTCATGTATTTCACATTTTTCGTGTAGTAGGGTCCATCGAAAGTATGCAAAACAGGTACTCCTTAGATGAAAAATTAAATTATGCATCCAATGAGTGCTCCTCCTCAAAATTTGAGTAAAAATGTAGGAAGATAAGTTGAAAATGAGTTGAAAAAATAGTTTTTTTTCCTTTTTCCCTCTAAACCTTCATGAGGTAATCTAATCTTGTTTTACTATTTCCACTATTATTTTATAATATTCCTTGGGAGGACCATTTTAGACCTCAAATTTGTCTAATGTTTATTAAATACATTCAACACATCCATAAGAAGTTTCATGATATCATGGATAAAGCCAATACTAAGTACAAACAATGTCATGAACAACACCAGGTGCCACATAAGTTTCAAGTAGGTGATAAGGTTTGGTTGCATTTGCAGAAGGATTTCCTTTTTGGAGCTCATCAGAAGCTTCAACCACTCTGATACAGGACTTAAACCTCACCATGGTTGTGGGTGACCCCAATTTCGAGCAAAGTATCCCCCCATTCCTTGGCCTACGCCCAATATCCAATGTGGACTACCTTCAGCCATATTTTCCACCATTGTTGGACACATCAAAATGTAATGTTCTAGAATTGCTGCATTTAATATATTGTTTTTCCTTCTGATTACCTATGATTTTATCTAATTCCTATCATTATTACTATCAATTTTCATGATTTTTGGGTTATTATCTTCAACTAGGAGCATGATAAGGTAATCATTTATTCTTTAACATACTCCCTTTGTTTCAATAAGAATTACATCAAGATTGTTATTAATGATGGTTTTTATGTTATTTTAGATTCTCAAGAAGGCACATGAAACTCCAGTCAAAGATACAATACATCAATAATTGAATGCTAAGTGCACCAATAGCTGGCCTTGACCCCACACCAAGTACAATTCTTGCACTCATTTTGGGTTCAACATATTGGCGCACTTCAAGAGAAAACTGGGGCATGTTTTGTGTCCATAGTGATGTTTTCATGCTCCCACGTGAGTCAAAATATTCCCAGGTTGTATAGATGGATTTATAGAAAATAGTTAATAATTCAACCCAAATTCGTAACAATTTTTAAATAGCCAAATTCCTCCTCGATTTTCATGCATATCAGGGAAAATATAAAAATTGTGGCACATGGGTTTTTCTCCCAATATAGGAAGTTAAGGAGAATGCGGGCATTTTTCCAAAATTTTCGATGGTATGGGAGAAACAAAGGGTTTTTTGGGGAAGATTTATGAAAAAACACATTTTTTTCCAGATTTCTAGAATCATTTCCAGATTTGAAGAAAATTTTTGTTTTTTTTTTTTTTTTTTTTCATGCACTAGATATTGATTTTTTTGTTTGGAATATGGCTACACCATCATTTCAATGGAAAATGGTTATGATCTCCTTCCATTTAATTTTACCTAATTTGGCTAATTTAAAGCATGTTATGTAACTGTAACTTATATAAAAAGAAGCCAAACCATGCCCCTACAAAAACATGAGGTATTATTGCCGAGCTATATTAATAGTTTGGACCTTGAGGAGATGGCTTCATATGTAAAACACTGAAATTTATTAATACAAGCTCTAATGCCAAGTTTTATTTCTCCATTTCTAGTTTACCTAATGGTTATTTTGACTTTGTGATCTAAGTTTTATATAGAGGGTGCAAGGTAGATTGATTGGTCCCACCAACCAACTTGACACCTCTCTTATTATCTGTTCCTTGTGTGGTTTATTAATATAATATACATTATTTTATAGATCTGAAGTATTGACTTTGTGTTTATAAATTTATTAAGTCCCACGTGTGCACATTTTATACTCTTTTTCATGGATATTTACACAACGCCTTCGCTTATGGTTATTTGAAAAGTAAGGATATAAGTGCATAGATCACGTTGGATTGATTTCATTTTAATCGACTGTGTGAACCAAACTATAAACTATACCAATACCTTGATATATGCTCAATGGTAATTTGTTTGACAGTATTTTGATGTGTGTTTTCTTATAGGATTCCAGTGTCATCGTAGATCTGAAATATTTCATTGCCACAGGGATATCATTTAGCAAGAGTTTGATCTACAAGTCTCAAGTCAATGGTGACATGGGAGTTGGATATATCTCGAAGTTTAAGGCCTCTATTTTATTATAAGAAATAGCAGATCTGGGAGGAGCTCAAGACCTTTTGTTTAAAGAGTAATCTAGGTGGTGAATGATACAATGAAAACCTTTAGTGGTTGTCAAGAAAGTTAATAAACTCATTATGATTTCGAAACTCTGATGATATGGCTTGTTGGAGGGTTATTTGAACCATAATTTGAGCATCACTACAAGCTTTGTCAAACCATTCGATTTTCTTTACATTGACACATCACATAATATTGTTGGTTTGTATGGTTATATCAAATATGATTTGGTTTTCATAGCCTATATTTTGAACTGTGATTTACATTTATGGCATGCACCTATAATGATGTTGAACAATGAGTGTAGGAAGTTAACTTTGATTATTTGAGTTGAATACCTATAGCCTTGTCTGAGTGATTATTATCAAGGCATTGGGTTGTATCTTTAAGATTACATAGTGTTTTACATCTAGTTTCTTTTTTGCATTAATATCATAGTTTCCACCATTGATGATTGCATGACATAAGCCATTTGTCAAGGTGTGTTTACAAGTGCAAGAAGCATTTGAACATAGTGATTGTTTTCATTTATGCACACAGTAATTGTTCATACATTTCATACATTTGATTTGGGTTGTTAGTACTAGAGATAGATTCAAATTATGCTTTCAATTCTTTGATTGTTCACAGAGTGGGGTGGAGATAGAACCTAGTACATGAAATTTGGAAGAGGTTTCCATTTTGATTTTAATGTCTTGATTTAACATTAGCAAAGCTTGGATTGTTTACATGTTTGTGTTATGTAGTTGACAAGACAATATTTACATTTTCCTGGTTGATGCTCATGTTTTACATATTGATTAATAGCTAGGGTTTGTTCTTTGATTGTCACTAGTTAGGATTTGCTCTTTAATTAATAATAATTAGGGTTTTGTTATAATTGCTGATAAATTGCAGGTGTTGGATCCCCAGAGTTACAACACATTTTGTTGCTATGTAGATCCTAGGAGCATCTAAATGGGCTCTATTTTCTTCTTGATTAATAAAAGATTCAAATTCAGGCTTCAATTGTGATCATCCTATTTCTTGACATATTATTTGTGTTTGACGCTCTCAGAGTGTTAGTGTACCTTCTTTATTTTTCCAAACCATGATTGATGTGGGATGATATTGTACCAATTAGACAGACCATGCATTAATTGTTTTATGAAAATTATACATGATTGTGAAATTCAGACTTGAGACATTAATCACAACAAACCCACATTACACATTCAAGTCACATGCACCTCATTTCCCCTTCAAGTGTCACAAGAAAAGAAATAACATGCCAAATTCCGTCACATCCATAACATTAAATCTGCATGTGAATTTATGATCTGTTCTTCGTTAAATGATCCATTGTAATTAGACAACTAACAAAATCAAACTATGTATAGCTCAGGAAAATTGTTTACATTTGACTATCTTTGAGTGTTCTTCATGAGCACATATTACACACAATTAGCCTTTAAATGTGTGAAATCTGTTTTAGAGTAGTTTTTTATTTGATAGTGGTTTGGGATCAAGGTTGGGGGAGAAACACCATTACATTAAGTCTTTTGCTAGGCTACATTTCCACTGATTTTGAGTAGGAGCATTCATAGCCCTTGGGTTTGACATGAAAAATGTACAAATAAAACGTGGATGAAAATTGAGAATCATGCTTTACCTAACTTAAAGGAGCAATTAAGAATTACTTTAAGCCAAATAATCCTTGGTGGATGACTGAACAATTAAGAATTCAATCATTAGAAAACACATGACTCTGAAATTTACTTGTTCCTTTAAAACCCTTGCAAGAAATATCAAGAAAGCCAAGACACTCTTCAAGCTAGCTTAATATATCTTGCAAAACAAAACCAAACCATCATACTAATTCCAGAATTCATTTAAGCCAAGATCTTAAAATAATTCTACACAAATCACACAATAGATCAGGTTCACAGCTCAAAATGCCTTGAAAATTGCATAAACATGCTTTCTATTAGTAGAAAAATTCAAATAAAATGTGACATGAACATATACATGATGAGAAAAGACAGTCAACCCAAGAGTTAATTCATAAGTTTGTAACAACACTGGTGAGAATTCCATGTAAAAATATATACATACCATGAATGATGGGACATGTATTCCAAGTTGAATGTTGGGGAGGACATCATAGGGGGTGTTCATTTGGTTGTTTATGGCTAAAGGGAATTTGAAAAGGCAATGGCTAAGGCTTTGGAAAGGCGTGAGGCATTTATTGGCTTTTTATTTATGAAAATAAAGGAAATTAGGAGAAAAGGAAGGTGAAAGGTCACATGTTGCATGTGAGGAGGAAATTAAAGGAAAATAA
>APFE030133921.1:0-10818 GCA_000404065.3 Pinus taeda
GCACAATAATAACAATAGTGGGCTTCTATGGGGCACAATAGTAACAATATAGGCACTACATGGGTACATCAATATAATAAGGGGGTTGTACTAATAATAAGAAGGGGTTACACTAGTAGTATAGGGGCCTAACAGCCTGAAGCTTCTGCAAAGGTGTCAGGATCATAATTCGCTAAATCTTGAGCCAGTAAAGAAGAGGTTCTATCAAACTAAGAACGTGTACGTCACTGATCTGTAGGATCACCTGCAAGAGCACCTGCTGCATCCCGAGTAGCATAGACCCATTTTGGAAGCTGAGGAGTTGAAGGAGGATCCTGAGAAGGTGGGGGAGGATTGTCATCCTCGCTGTCATCATCTAAAGAATAAATATTTTCAGAAGTAGAAGGGATAGAGAGAGGTGGCATATCCGCCGAACTAGGCTCGTAGGCCGATATATTTCCAGCAAACTTTACATCTCTTCTAATGATAACATTTTTGGACTTAAGTGGATTAAGTCTATATCCTTTGACATCTTCAAATATCCAACAAAAATACATTTTTTACTCTTAGGTTTTAAGGCTTTATGTTTCTCATCGGGAATATGGGCCCATACTTCACTTCCAAAAACACGAAAGTGACTTACATCTGGTTTAATTGAGCTCCATGCTTCTTCTGGAGTGATATTCTTTAAAACCTTAGTAGGAGTACGATTTACTATATAATTTGCACAGTTAATTGCTTCTGCCCAAAAATTAAGACTAAGTCCGTTAGATTGAAGCATACAATTAGCCATTTCTTTTAAGGTGTGATTCTTCTTTTCAAATTCACCATTTTGTTGTGGAGTATATGAAACGATATGGTGCATTTGAATTCCATGCTTAGTGCAAAATTTGATGAATTTGTTGTTAACATATTCTCTGCCGTTATCAGATCTTAGCTTAAGAATTTGATGTCCAAATTGTTTCTCAACAAAGGCCTTAAAGGCTAAGAACATGTTAAATACTTCACTCTTGAGTTTTAAGAAGTATACCCAAGTGCGTCTCGAGAAATCATCAATGAAAGTTAAGAAATACTTGTAGCCAGAGAATGAAACAACTGGAAGTGGACCACATAAATCACTATGCACAAGCTGTAAAGGGGCTGAGGCGTGCCAATAGGCACGTTTTTCAGAACTATCCCGATGATGTTTTCCGAGTACACATTCGGAACAAACACCATCTCTGCTAGATACCATAGGAAGACCTGTCACCATATTTTCTTTACATAGATTTTGAAGGGAGCGATAGTTTAAGTGACCAAATCGCTTATGCAAAAGTTTGCTCACTTTTATGAGAAACAAATACCGAGGGAAGATTTGATTACCCAAAGTTGTTAAACTTATACAACCTTGTAGAATTATCAGCAATGCCAGTAGCTAAAATCTATCTAGGATCTCTTAGGTCCTTAATCACAACATCATGAGGTGGAAATTCAATGGTTTTATCTTCACCTGAATGAGTTATCTGATATACAGATAGAAGGTTGCAGGATAAGGTTGGAACACATAATACATCATTAAATTGACCATTTTCTAGATGAACAGTTCCAGTCCCCACAACACTAAGAGATCTATCGTTACCAACATATATATCTTTGGTGTTACAATCATTTAAAGGAGAAAACATGGCTTTGTTTTTGGCCATGTGATAAGAAGCTCCAAAATCAATCAGCCACTCATGAGAATGAGAAGAAGAAGATACATAACCAGACTGAGATGCTTGACAACTACATGCAGAAAATGCTATTCTTGAAGATGAAGTTGAAGTTGAAGAGTGCTCCAAATGGATGTTATGCTTCTTCATTGCTGCTTCCAAGGCTTCCATCTTCTTAAAGCATTTGGATTCTAAGTGGCAATCTCGATTACAAAAGTTGCAATGTCTATCAGTCTTCTTCCCTTTGTTTTTATTTGTCTTATCATTTTGTTGAATCGATTTTTTATTTTGAGACTGAAATTGCTTAGGACCCTTGTTTGGTTTAGGACAATTCTTTTTAGGATTCTTTGAATTTGGTTGTTGCTGGGTGGCTAAGGCTTTCTTAGAAGAGTTTCCAAGATTAAGAAGACCAAGGTGTAAGAGTTTTTCTTGTTCTCTTATTAAAGAATCACAAAAGGCATCAAAAGAGGGGGACTTGTAGTCTTGTACTTGAGAAATAAAAGCTTCTATAGTAGAATGGAAGGTGGAAACAAACACAGAGTAGGCTGGTCCCAACTTAGTAAGAATGGAATAGATAAGGCTACCATCTTTTTCTTAACCTTAACACCTTCCAAGAGAAGTCTAAGGGTCTTGAACTTGGATAAAAAATCTTCAATGGAAGAAAAATTACTGGGGTCCAACGTAAGCAACTCATTTTCGAGTTGATGGGCTCTAATTTCATTTCTAATTCCAAAAACTTTAGTGAGTTGTTTCATTGCTTCATTAGGGGTATCAAGTTCTGCGATATGAAACCTAAGGTCTAGAGAATAAACATCCCTATCAACCTACGTGCTTGATCTTGCCTATTTTCCCATTTGGCTGCCTTATCTTCATATTTAGGTTTAGTTTCTTGGTTTGAGGCTATTCTGTAAAGATCTTTACTTCTAAGTAAATCCACAATGTAGGACCACCATTGGAAGTAGTTGGTGCTGTCAAGAATAACTTGGCATGGACTTTTCATTTTATCAGAGATTGACGCTGTAGATGTTGTAACTAAGTGTTCCAATGGAAAGATCTCAAAAAATTAGGCCGATTAAAAAAGAACGGCTCTGAAAATGGCTTTCGGATGAAGAAGGTATGGTTTTTTGAAGAAAAGTTATGGAAGATGCAAACGAAATGCGTGAATGTGCGGAAGTGAATGATAATGTTATATTTAAACCCCCCCCTTCCAAACTTAATCTAATTAGCTCATTTAAAAAAAATTATGTGACCCACTTTTATGAATAAGTGAAAGTCACTTTTACAATGGTACTTTATGAGCTACCTACTAATTTGTAACTTAAATAAAAGATAAAGAGACTTTAGAATTATAAGTGACCCACTTTTTATAATGGGTGAGAACACTTTTACCATAAAGTAACTTTAAAACATAAGTTGCATGTGTTTTTTGAAAAAGTAACTCAACAAAAAAAAAAGGACTTGAACTCAATACTTCTATTCTCATAAAGTAACTTTGGACCAAGTGAGCTAGTTTAAAAGGTTAGTAATTTTTGGAAAAGAGGAAGGGTTTTTGTTTGTTTGTTTTTTTTCTTAACCATTGAAGCTTTGGGGTGCATGCTTACTTGAAAAAGCTCTTTTTGCCTACAAAACAAAAAACCACACAACCCAACATGGACATACAAAAAAAAACCAAACCTTATGGCTTGAAATTAGCTTTCGTCAGAAATTAAATATTTTCCTCAATGTTTTTGATTTTCTGAGATCACACTAAGGCGCGGCGGAAAAGAGCATACGCATGAGAAAAATCCTTCCTTTCTGTTTCTGATTTGCCCAGATCACACAAAGTCGTGGCGCAAAGAGCATACGCAGAGATGACAGGTATAGATCCGGTAATAAAAAAGAAACAAATAAATAAATCGAAATAAATAGAGAGATAAATAACTAAAACTACAAATAAAGACTGTATACCTCCAGATCTTAAAAAAGACGTAGCTAGGGTTGCCGGAAACCTTTTCGCGTGAAGCGAAAGGGGTTCCTCACTAGAACAGATACTCCTAACACAATAGAGCAACCCTCTCAGCCTGAAAGCGGTTAGAAACAATAGATCTAGGAAACGACACTCGGATGCAGTTGTACCGACTTCCGATTTGGACCACCAACGGATGTGACCCTCAAATAGCTTTGATACCATGTAGGAATTTACAGGGTAAGTTCCTCAGATGGAACACCAAATGACATCGCTCACAAATAGATCATAGATCAATACACCAATATTCTAGACGTGGTTAAAACCCTCAAAGAGGGAAACAGTCCACGGTCTGAGTCAACGCCGTCACTTCAGACAATTTATTAATAAAAGAAAGAAAATTTACATAAGCTTCTCTCATGAGTGGTCACCCTACAAATGACCCTCCATGCTCTTTAAATAGAGATTATGGACCAATCGGGTGTTAAGCCACGGATCAAGTGTTGGTAATACCGAGGAGAGAATGAACCGTCGGTAGTAAAAAAACACATTTTACCTAACTCTACACTAGACCATGTTATACTTCACTATTTCCTATGTGTCGGAATATCCTAATATGTATTAGCCTCTTTAGGCCGAAATTATCGGGATTCCTATATTTCTTTTGCATGATCTTCTTTATCTTTCCTGAGTTGCGAAGGAACTTGCTATCTCTTCTGTACATTCGATAATGAGGCTATTCCATTCACATTTTTGATGGAAAAGTTGACAACATGATCATCATGACAGGATGGGAGGATGCCAAATTGTTGACATTGAAGGGAGCATTTGCACAGGCACATAGTTTTGCACATCTTTCTCACTATGATGAAGGTACATTGTCTTCTAGTTTTTTGTGGCGTGCTAGATTTGGGCACATCAAATATGATAGTCTTCGTACTTTGAAGAAAAATGGTGTTTTTGGTTTGTCCACCATTCTAATGAATTTGAAGTAATGTGAGGCATGTATCCTTGATAAACAAAACAAGCATCCTTTTAAGATTTCATTTCAAGAGCATGTAAGAGTTGATGCATTTTGACTTGTGTGGCCCCATGCCTATTCCATTTGCTTTTGGTAATCAATATATCATGACTTTTATTGATGACTACACCATGATGTGTTGGTTTTATTTATTAAAACATAAATCTCAAGCATTTATAACATTCAAAATTTTTCATCAATGGATAAAGAATGAAGCTCAAATTTCAATCTTATATTGGCACTCTTCATATTGATAATGGTTAAATGAGCTTGAAAGCCATCTTCACTAACATGCGATCAAGTATTAAACCATTGTTCCATACAATCCTTAGCAAAATGGTGTAGTAGAAAGAATTAACATGACACTCTTGAATATGGTACATTCAATGCTATTCTTCAAGAATGTGAAGTTGAGGTTTTGGGTTGATGTAGTTCTCTGTGCAATGTATGCGAGAAACAAGAGTCCATCTCATGCTTTTGGGAACATGACTCTGTAACGAGTATACAAAATATATACGAATGAATGATGTGAATTACAATGAGGCCCCCCTCAATATAAATACCTAGGAAGGGGTGCCATATGAAGAGATGTGATGTCTCATAACTATTAATTATTAATTATGTTTGTTACCCCTTAAAAATTTGTTTTGTCCTTAAAGCAAGGGTAATGAGGGGTATTTTTGGTGAAAACTTTTTGTCTCCCATGATGAATCTTCTTCTAGAAGGTTTTTCTATTTGATAAGGTATTATTTGATGGTTTTGGATTGTAACACCTTTTCCTTGGTGGCCAAATACCTTCTGGTTCTAGAATGATTCTTCCTTCGTCGTCAAACCTTGGAATTTCCATTTGAATAGGTTGGGCTTGTCCCAACATCTTCTTGAGGCATGACACATGGAAGACATTGTGGATGCGACAATTCTTTGATAATTCCAATCCATAGGCTACTTTGCTAATTTTCTTGTTGGTTTGAAAAGGCCCATAGAATTTTGGAGCCAATTTGTTTAACTTGTTGTTGAAGGGATAACTATTTGCAAGGTTAGATTTGCTTATTATTTCGTTATATTTTGAGCTATTGCTAATTTTTTTTAATATTTTGATGATCCTTTGCCTCTTCATCAATTTGAATCTTTATTGCTTGGATCTTAATGCTAGTTATTGCAAATTCCTTCCGCCTTGGTGGTTCATACCCATATAGGGCCTGAATGGAAGTCATTTTAGCAAATGTTGTGAAAATTCCAAACTTGGAACCCTATTGCAACAATTGGAAATTATTCTCCTAATTGTTAATTATATTTAACAATTTTTTTGTTGTTTGCTATGACAAATACTGAACAAATCACACTACAATCTTACACAAATAAAATTGCGAAATAATAAATTATGGAAGAAATGCTAGCAAACAAACATAAATATAACACAATTGTTTTTGAACAAAAGTCCTTGGAAAAACCCAACTTTGGAGTAACTGACGTTTTTATTATAAAGCAACAGTGAAATAATCAGAGTACAATCTAGATACACACACATAAAAATAACACAATTTTTTTTGGACAAAAGTACGTAGAAAAACCCAACTTGGGAAAATCGGTGCAGTAATTGAGGGTTTTATTATTAAGCAACAGTGAAATAATATGAGTACAATCTGGTTGCTAAATACTGGCAATCCTGGAGAAAAAATGTTGGCAAAAATCTAGTGAGGAATTTTCCTCACCCCACAAGAAAATTCGGGCTCTCACTGTAGCTCCAAGTGAGCTGTCCAAATTGCCTCTGCGCTGGCTCTGCGTCACCCTAATGCAGTCCCTTCTGCGCTCAGTCTGGATTAGCCTCTTCTGAAGCTGTCTAGTCTGCGACTGTCTGGGAAAATGTTTCTCCTGGCCCCGGAACCTCTGTCTAGCCTCTAGCACTGAAACTCGGCCCCAGCGTCAGCCTCTCTATGGCTTTTCTGCCTCTCTGCAAATGCACTCATTGTCTCTGCCCCTCTCTCACTACTTCGATCTCCAACTCTCTCTCCAGCAACTGTTTGCTGCTACTCTGGAAATCGATCTGCCAAGAAATCGAATTGCTCAAGTGTATTCTCCATCACCACATCAATCTCTTCTTATAATCCTCTGTTGGAGTACCAACGACCAAGATTAAAACTTAATCGATGGCTAGGATCATCTTTGGATCGATCCATGTGAGTTTCTAGATGATTCACTCCTTGACTTAATTAATACTAATTAATTAACCATATTCCCTAAGTTTAGACTTAGGAAATATTTAAAAATTGGTTAATAATCTAATTCAGTCATTTCTAGGAGGAATTTCTTGAAACGATTTCTGGGTTTTGGAGATCTCATGTATTCTAGCCTCTCCAACTCCCTCTCATCTGTTGTTGTTGCAATTGCAACATTTGCACCTGAAAAATATCCAAAACACTGAATCAACTGTGATCAGTATGATGTATCTGTCTCCCGAGTCTCTCACTGCTACTAGCATCTGCACTGTCATTGAAGTATCTGCGCTGCCGTTGACTCTACTCTGTGCCAATTGCACTGCTACCAACTCTGCACTGCACTCCGCAACCTCTGACTGCTACTAGTCTCTGCAACTGTCACTTTGGAATTTGATTGCATCAACTGTGACTGATCATCCTGCTACTGAATACTGTGGGTCCCCGTAGCAAGGTATTGATCCATGAGGTGGACTCCTCAAGAATCCTGCCCATTGTAATATTCCTAATTAGCTATGGTTAATTGGAATATTCGATTTTGTTCAATTTTTGTCTTCTGTAGTTATTTGTAAATAAAAAGTGAGGAAAGGGGAACATAACTCACTTTAGAATAAAAAGTCACTTCCTAGGTAGCACAACGTTGTGACTTAAGGGGGAACCAAGGGGGCCAAAGGGGGACGTAGAAATGGGGCCCACATAGACACATGGAGGGACTGCGCAGGAGGAAAGGAACACATGGCAAAACGGGGATCACGCAGGAGAAGGTGACCCTAGGGATTGTGAGAGGCAGAGGCTATAAAATAGAGAGGAACCCCCTTATTTGGGATCATTCAGTGATGTGCATTTTGAGCTAGTCGTTTCGACTTCTGAGCACGCTCGCTGTTTAGCTAGTCTGCAGCACTGTTTAGTGCATCGAGTGTCTCCGTCCGGAGATCTCACCCTTAGCCCTGGGGGACTTCGAGTGCCTACTCGGGCAAGGTATTTCCATCAGTATTACGACAATATTTTTATCATCATTTCAGCAGCAGTTTTATCAGCTTTTTGGAGGACTGCGCAGCACTTGGAGAGGGACACAGTTCTTTTGGTTGCAGTGCTGGATTGGGGTTTGCAGGTGGATTTATGTTGGGAGATTGAGCAGGGGTCTAGCTTTTGTCTCATTGGAGGATTTTTGGCAGGGTTTCAGGCAGTGTTTCAGGCAGAGTTTAGAGGGGTTTTCTTCAGTGGCAGCGTAGGGCATTGAGGAACTGCGCAGAACCGCAAGAGGGTGTTTTTCGGGGGTCGGCCAGTCCAGGAAAATTTTCTGGGTTTTTCTAGGTTTCTTGAGTAGAGCCCGAATCCAGAGTTTCGACATTTTCCGAGTAGGGGAACAACCCAAAATCATCATCTGTTTCCTAGCAGCAGCAGCAGCATAGCAACAGCATCCATGCAGAGAGGTCATTCTCGTCATTCTGAGAATATTTCTTCACTTGCCTTGTTCAAGTCCAGGTGACATATGTCTGATCACCTCTTGTACTCATTTTATTGCTCAGTGTAATAAAATGGCTTAGCATTTCTTGCTACATTTTTGTGTATCTACTTATATTTCCGGTTTACATTATTATATACTGTTCCACTGTTATTTTATCACTCTTGGGTTATTATATCATTTGCATATATTTGGTTGGAGTTTTTGCTGGGGTTTTGTGGAATATTCCAGGTTAGGAATATTACAGTGGTATCAGAGCATAGATCTGGCTCACCCTGTGGAGCTAGCAATCTATGGCACCGGGGGAAAAACCCTACATTTGTTACAGAGGTAGGAGGTGTAGAGAAACTGAGCGTAGGTTGGAGAATACCTACGAAGAGGGAGACTGTGTTCCGGTGGTGGACGCAGAACAGGAGGAGCCTGTGGTGGACGCAGAACAGAGGGACTCGATGGCAGACGAGGATAGGAAGAGATTTGTAGATATGCTCCTCAAATCAGTGTAGGATCTGTCGAGGCAGATTGAGGTGATGGGGCAGAGATTCACGACAGTAGAGGCTAGACAGCATGAGAGCCCACGGATTTTCCAGGTTGGTGAGGGATCAGGTGTGTCCCACCATTTGCCAGAGCAGCGTGATATTGCGTAGCAAGTGGCCTCACATGCCCCTACACGCTCTACCATGCCCATTTTCTTAGGAGCAGACACGGGGGCCTTAGCCCAACAGGAGGCAGAGCTCGAACATATGGGCGATTATTTTGCAGAGTACCAGGCCTATGGGCAGGAGTTCAAGGAAGCCCTTTCATTCAGAGACTTTGTTTAGCTCCAGCGGGATAGTAGACCCCACGACCATCATAGAGGGTACCAGCATTATCATGATGGCGATACCCACTGTGCAGCTAGTAGATTTCATTTGCCTACGTTTGATGGCTCATCAAACAGTTCGGCAAAGTCTTGGGTGGAGAAGTTGGACATTTACTTCTAGCTTAACCAGATGTCGAAGACAGAGGCCATCAAGTTGGCAACATTGCATTTGGATGATGAGGCCCAGGATTGGTGGTTTCATGGGATGGTTACACTAGGGCACTCCACGGTGACGACATATGTCGAGTTTACCAGGAGATTGATGGAGCGATTTGATCGGAGGGATCCAGAGCAGCGTTTTCTTGAGCTAACGAGGCTCAAACAGACAGGGAACCCAGAGACCTACATTGCAGATTTCTTGAGGGTCTCTGTGATGGTGTCAGACCTATCCATGGCACAGAGGGTCTATATGTATGTTGAGGGTTTAGCAGAGCCACTTTGGGGTCTAGTCCGATCCACTAGACCAGGCACACTCCAGGACGCTATCAGCGGGACCTGGGACTTACAGGATGTCTTACCCAGGACCCGGACGCCTTACCCCCAGAGACAGACCTTTCAGTCTAAGGGGAAGGATATGAGGATTCCACCTCCAAAGGGGAATCCAGGGCGAGTACAGCGTGATGATGATGCCAGGAGGGAGTTGAAGAAGATGCGGTTGTGCTTCACTTGTCAGGAGCCATGGGCACCGGGACATAGATGTGCTGCTCGCAAAGCACATTTTATTGAGGTCTTCTCCGAGAGCAGTGGAGAAGAGGATGACGAGGAGGATGTGGAGGCAGGAGATAGACATGCCATACAGGGACCTTTGCCACCTCCACCACCCGCAGTAGGTGGTGCATCTTTTGCACCCACCGGAGGGGCCCTTGCAGCATTGCGAGGAGTTCCCAAATATCTGATGCTATGCGTACGTGGGACAGTACGTGGCTAGCGCGTATCAGTTCTGGTTGACAGTGGGGCAACCCACAACTTCATCGATGCACAGATGGTTGAGCGGAGAGGTATTCAAGCAGAGAGCTTCGATGGGTTTTCAATATTGGTCCCAGGAGATCAGACCATGACATGTGCTCGTTATGTTCTGGAGCTTTCAGTGACGATGGGCACCTACACATTGACTGACCACTTTTTCGTGGTCGATATTCCGGACACCAACATGATACTTGGTGTTCAGTGGCTTATCACTCTAGGGAAGGTCACGACGGATTGGAAGACCCTAGAGATGGAGTGGGATGATGAGAAGACAGGGAGGCATGAGAAGATACGGGGGCAACACACATATCCGACTTAGACTGTGTCGGCTCATCGGATGTAGCCAGCAGTCTTCCGGAAGGGAGACATAGAGTGGGTAGTGGAGCTGCGGGCATCAGAGGCAGGGACTACAGGGCAGATGGTACATCCAGAGATATAGTCCATCCTTGATCGGTATGCCATAGTGTTTGGGGAGATTCCACTAGGACAGCCACTGGATCAGGGGTTTGAGCACACCATTGAGCTTGAGCAGGGAATACAAGCAGTGATCACCACCTCCTATAGGCACCCCAAGGCCTATCGGGACGCGATTGAGCGGGCTATCCAGGAGTTGCTGGCTCTTGGGCACATTCGACCGAGCACGAGTCTTTTTGCTTCTTCTGTGGTGTTGGTGAAGAAG
>APFE030133925.1:3510-59010 GCA_000404065.3 Pinus taeda
CATTCATCTTAGCTTCTACACCTTTCTTTAAACAATCCATCTTAGCTTCTACGCCTTTCTTTAAAACATCCATCTTAGATTCTGTTCCTTTTTGTGCAAGTGACACTTGTTGCACTTGGTCTCATAATTTTGATATATCATGTTGCATTTCTTCCTCTTCTTCATGATTCATGCTAGAGCTTTCAGGTCGCCTACTAGGTGTTTCCATTTTCTTTCTTAGGGGCATCACTTACTGATAATAATGCTTCACTATGCCCTTTGAATTCCTTCAAAATAATTTTTCACACCAAGCTTAAGCAAACATTTAAAAAAATATACACACTTGTTTTCACTTTGTAGGAGCTCGATATTGCCTCTGATGTATCGCTGTAATTTTGGATCATCCAGTTCTGAAACTATGAACTGCAGTAGCCCTCTGTGTCCTCTTTCCAATGCCACCAGTCTGACCCCAATTGGATTCTCCAATGAAGAGTTATGCCAAATCTCCCACCCTGACCTGATTTTAGACTAATTCAGTAGAGCGAACTTGTACAACATGCCATATGTCCCTGTTTTTACCTTTGGCTATGAACAATATATAAACGAAACTACAGTTCATCCTCTTTCTGTACCTTCTGATGAAATTTCAATCTGATGCTCAGAGAGAAAGTTATGACGATTTTCCCCAGGTCACCTGTTTTGAATGTAATTGAGGATTCTGCAAAAGGACCAACTTCCTCAGATCATATCTCCGTAAATATAGCATGAAAAGCTCTGAAATTCGGACCCGAGCGTCAGCATAATGTCTTATCAAATGGGTTTGGTTTTTAGGCATCTAAAACTTCGCAGAAAAATGCTATAGTGAAAATTCCACGATGACCTGTTTGGAGCAGCAAAACCCTAGAATTCAAGCTTCTAATACACAAATGTTTATGAAACCAACTCAAAAAAAGATAGAAAAGATAGATCAACGCCTTAAATTCAGCCTCTTCGAGGGGAAAATATCCTTTACATTACATAAATGAACAATTCTTTGATGATTCAAATGATAAAACCTCCTTTCTATATATAGGAGTCTAAGAGTCAAAATATAACCCAGCCGACCTAACAATAATAATATAAAGCCACAAAAATAACAATAGAGGGATTCTATGGGGCACAGTAATAAAAATTTGGGGACAATAGGGGCACAACAATATTAGTAAGGGGTACAACTACAATAGTAATGGGGTAATCACTAGTATTATAGGGACCCAACATTATTATACTAGGATGTGTTGGGTATACTTGTTGAAAAGTAAATTAAAAGATTTTAAAACTTACAGAAATTTCATGCATGGATTGAAAATGATACGCAATCACATATGCCTTCGTACTAATAATGGAAAATAATATACTTACAATTAATTTGAAACTATCTTCGTCAACATGGGATTCAACATCAAACAATTTTTCCTTACAATCCTCAACAGAATGTTGTAATTGAAAGAATGAATACAACTATTTTGAATATCATTCACTCAATGATGTTTTTCCAAACTTTAAAGTTGATGTTTTGGGATGATGCAGTTCTAAGTGCAGTATATGTCAAAAATATGTCCATTTGAAGCTCTCAAAAATAAGGCTCGTTATAAAATGTGGTATGGTCATTTTCCTTTAGTAAGGTATCTCAGGGTCTTTGGTGCCACATATTATGCCTCGATTCCTAAGGAACAAATAAACAAGCTTGATGCAAGGATTAAAAATTTAATTTTCTTGGGGTATTCAGATACTACCAAGACATATCATATTTATGATGAGGTATATAAGAAGTTTATTTTTTCTAGAGATGTGGTTTTTCTTGAATCCTCCAAGACTAACAACATTGTTGAGCGATAAATTAATGGTTTGGATATATTCAATCATGCAAACTTATTAGGAATTTAATAATGATATGCCACATATTTAATAGGTGGTCCCTATATTGGATATATTTATGAAATATCCTTCTAAAGCATTGTCTCCCCCTCATGAATTTCAAGCCACTTCTTCAGATCAGGAATATGCTTTAAGTGATGTAATTGGTAGAATTGGAAGCATGAATGTTGATGTAGATCCTTATCAATCAGTGGAGAAGCTTGGAACATCTCATAAAGGTCCCAAAAAATGGCTCACTAAATCATTTGAAAGTGTTCATCCTGATGAGGTCAGAAAGACAGGAACTAGAAGTTCCACTAGAAAAAATGGAAGTGATGTAAATGATTATAACTCGGTTCATGATATACAAATGTTTCATATGTTTGTGAATTGAATTTATTTACTAAATTTGAATAAATTTCTATTAAATAATTTGCTTCCCATGATGAATGGAAAGAAGTAATGTAGAGGGAGTATGACGCTCTCATAAATATTGGGACATGGAAGTTGGTGAACTGTTGAGCCTCAAACCTGCACCTTCCTATACACCCTCTTAGCCTTCTTTCTCCACTCACTTCATTCACCCAGTTGTTAAATAATTGCATTATAGTCTAAAAAGGACTGTTTATGTGGTTTTCTGACTATACTTATGACTGTTGTTTGGTTTAGTTTTTTTGTTCATGCAGCTACAGAAACTTGTCAGTTTCCATAGCCAGCACAGGTTTCCGCAGCTAGCACAAGATTCCACAGCTATTTTGTTAAAAGTTGTGCTCCAGGTGTCCTTTGAAGAAACGAGCTACATGGGCAAGCTCCAGGTGGCGGATACATGGAACGTGTCCCTTCAAATCGGCCAAATCATCCATGAGAGGCCGCGGTCAACCAAAGTCAAAGACAAGGCCAACCAAAGAGTTCATCCGTGGCACGTCATTGTTTTGGGCACGTGAATGATACGTGGCATATTCCTCAGTTCACGAAGGCACCAACACACCTGGAGATCGTTCCTGAAACATGAATCTAACAGCCAACCACTACGAATATTTAAGAAAAATGATGACAGATACACTAGATCTTGGTTGAAGAGATCTACGTGTCTTTAGTAACGCAGTTAATAGCGTAGAAGTTGTTAGTTAGCTTTAGTATTTTGGCATTATAAATAACGCGTCATTGAACGCTGTGAGGAAGCTTTTTGATATGTATGAATCTTGAACTGTTTATGTAATTCCGCACTGCTGGTTATCTTATCACCCCACTGTTCTATATGTTGTTGTTTTAATACATGAGAAGACTTTTCTGAGTTCAACCATGTGATTATCTGTTGATTGGCTAAAGTGGCAGAGGGCCCCTGCACGCTGAAGCCTTGTAAAGTGTTCATTTAGTTTCATTATGTTTTTGTTTTTATCATTAGCTTGTACATAATATGTTGTTTTATGTTTCTGCTGTTTATATTTTCACCTTTGTTTTCTTAGAGCTGTAAACTGATCAGTGCTTTTCTGCAGGTTTTCTTAGGCAGCCGGGCAATTTTTCATCTTTTTTATAACTTTTTGCATATGAGATCATCTTGTCCTTCATGCTAACTTTCATTTTCTGAAGTTTAAATTCAACATTGTCCTTTTTAAGTTGTGAATTGTTTATTTCTTTTTTTGCTATTTAGATATCATACTGCTCATCAATTTATGGTTTCTTTCTATGGTCAAGCGACTATATCAGCAAGAAATCAGAATATTACTAACCGTAGTGTGATTTAGTTATCATATTGCTTACTCATGGTTGCTTTCCACAAGATAGATTGAGCTGAATGGTAAAGGACTAGAAGAGTTCAAGTAGTATGATTAGTTTCTTTTATGCAATTTACTTTCTTGTCATTTAGATATCATATTGCTTGACATGTTCATGATTACTTCCCCAAGGTAGATTGAGCTGAAGGGTAAATGATTTGAAGAATTCAAGTAGTGTGATTAGTTTCTTTTATGCAATTTACTTTTTTTTGCCATTTAGATATCATGTTTCTCGACTTGTTCATGATTACCTCCCGCAAGGTAGATTGAGCCGAAGGGTAAAGAATTTGAAAAGTTAAAGTAGTGTGAATTAGTTTCTTTGCTTTAAGTTTGAGTTGTTTTTAGTCTTTACTTTCTTTTCATTTCAGCAGCAAGGATACTGGGCCATTGTCATTAGTTCACCATTTGATGCATTTATTTTCTCTTAAGAATTGATTTCACTTTAGTTATTGTTTTGAGCATTTTCAAGTTTAGAAACCATCACCATCTACACTCCACACACTTCACACTTCACTTTCACCACCACACATTAAGAAAAAAATAAAATCCAAAAACAAACTAAAAAGCTTAAAATGACAAAAGCCTAAGGAAATGGTTATCTAAGTACATATAGTACACCTCACTTCGTCAGTTTACGAACCCCGGGTTGACATTATAAATAGCAATTTAGATCACACTAAATTGACCAAACAATGAGATAGAGAGAGATATCCATGAGTTGTTGGCACTTGGTCACATTAGGCCTAGTTCCAACCCTTTTGCTTCATTGGTTGTCCCGCTAAAGAAAAAGGATGGGTCCTTGTGCATGTGCATAGATTACTGGGTCCTCAACAAAAAGACACTGAAGAACCACTACCCCATCCCACATATAGATGAGTTGATGGATGAGTTGAGGGGGGCTAAGTTATTTTCAAATATTTATTTGTGATCAGGGTACCATCAGATCCGAGTGAGGGACCAGGATGATCCAAAGACAACGTTCCAGTGCCATTATGGGCACTTCGAGTTCTTGGTTATGCCCTTTGGGTTGACCAATGCACCAACAACCTTCCAGTCATGCATGAAACACGTATTTCATGGGTAGTTTATGAAGTTTTTGCTAGTGTTCCTTGATGAAATACTAATCTATAGCCGGACCTAGGAGGAGCACTTGTAGCACAATGAGAAAGTGTTGTCAATTCTGGAGGAGCAACAGTTTTATGCTAAATTGTCCAAGCATGAGTTTGGGTTGACTGAGATGCTCTATCTAGGGCATATCATTGGGGTGGACAGTGTGAGAGTCCATGAGAAGAAGATCTGAGCTATCTGGGATTGGCCATAGCCTTGAAATGTGACATGGATGAGGGGATTCATGGGAATCTGCACTTATTACATGAAGTTCATGAAGGGAATCTCCCAGCTAGCAACACCCCTCACTGACTTAACGAAGAAAGGGGAATTGAGTGGACCACTATAGCGCAGGAGGCTTTTGAGTGCCTCAAACAGGTCATTAGTAGTTGTCTGGTATTGGCACTCCAGGACTTCACACAACCCTTTATGCTAGAGTGCGATGAATTTGGAATTTGGAGTGGGTGTGGTGGTTGTGTTGATGCAGGGAGGGAACCCAATATCTTTCAAGATTTGGAAGCTACTGACCCAAGAGCTAATGTACTCCATATATGACAAGTAGATGCTGGCCATCATGCATGCACTAGCTAAGTTCAGACTATATTTGGTGGGAAACAGGTTCAAAGTCAAGACACTCCACAACAACCTCAGGTTTTTCTTGGAGCAAAAATAGTTACAGGCGAGGAAAAAAAGTGGGTGAGAAAGCTCCAAGAATATGACTTTGAAATTGAGTATGTCAAGGGGAAACACAATGTGGTGGCTTATGCATTATCCAGGAGGTCAATTGCTCTCTCTCTAATGAGTATTGCCCTAGATTGGAGGGTGAAACTGCTAGTGGAATACTCCAAGGATTGGTTTGTGTGTTAGGTCCTTAATGGGATGGTGAAAGACGACTGGTACAGGGTAATGAACGAGGTGATCTACTTCTGAGATCAGATTTATTTGGTACCCAACTCCCAAAAGAGGGAGATTATTTTACAGGTTGCCCATAACTCACCACTAGCAAGGAACCAAGGGTTCACGAAGACATACAGGGCCATCAGAGAGAGTTTTTCTTGGAGGGGCGTCAAGGATGATGTTTTGAGGCATATCAAGAAGTGTGACACATGCTAGCGGAACAAGGGTTAATAGTCACACCCTGAAGGCCTATTGCAACCACTTCTAATCCCTGAGGGGAAATGGGAGAGCATACCGATGGAATTCATTATCGGGTTTGCCATAATACAGGGTAAGGACTTCGTTTACATGGTGTTGGATTTCCTGACGAAGTTTACCCATTTCTTTGCCATCTTAGCCTATTACTTGTCCTCATAGGTGGCCAAATTGGTCTTTAGGGAGGTGTTTCGACTACATGGTCTCCCAAAGACCATTGTTAATGATAGGGATAGCCAATTCATGGGTGTATTCTGGCAGGAGCTATTTCGGTTGGTGGGCATTGAGGTCACTCCAAGTCCTAGTTATCACCCTCAAACGAACGGGCAGACAAAGATAATTAACAAGTGGTTGGAGGTCTACTTGTGTAACTATGTGATAGGTCAACAACGAGCATGGATACAGTGGTTACACTTGGGTAAATACTGCTACAAAACCACATACCACATGTCCATAGGTATGTATACATCCAAGATTTGTATGGTTACGATGCATTGTATTTCGCTGACATTATGTTTGGAGATAGCAAGGCCCCAAGGGCCAAGGATTCGATACAGGAGAGATAAGACATTTTGCGAGCTCTTAAAGACAACATGCATATGGCCCAAAACTAGCAAAAGAATTATGCAGATAGGGGCAGAGTTGAGAGGCAGTTCAAAGTAGGGGACTTAGTCTTCTTGAGACTTCAACTATATCGACAGTCATGGCTCAAGTAGAAGGTGGGAGAGAATCTCTAACCCCACTTCTATGGATCATATCATGTCACTTAGAGGGTTGGGGAGGTAGCATGTGAGCTGGAGCTACCCTTGGGGAGTTGGGTGCACAACATTTTTCATGTGTCTTTCCTAAAAAGTACGTTGGGGTAGTAGGTGAAAGAAGCTATAGAACTACCCCCTATGGATGATGAGGGGAATTTAGTGCTAGAGCTAGAGGCCATTTTGGATACCTAGGAGAGGCACTTGAGAAACCAGGTCATCAAGGAGTTTTTTATCAAATGAAGGAATCCACCAGATGAGGATTCCACCTGGAAGCGGGAGCAAATCCTTCAACATCCTTCATTAAAGTTACTTGAGGACAAGCAACATTTTGGTGGGGAGGACTGTAATATTCCCACTTAGCATTTTACTAAGTGAAATATCAATTTTGATCCTTTTTTCTATAATGCACAATTTCACTTAGGAAATGTGGGTTTAGAGGTCCCACACATGATTTTTGGTTTAGGTCACACCCAAACATTAGAGCTGGAGAAAATATTGCGGCCTTAGTGGAGTGTGGAGGCCCCTCATGGGAATTACGACCCACATGAGGAATACACTCTCATTGGAGTAGATTTGGTGTGGGGAATTCAAGTTGGGCCCACATGGGCATTTTGGAGGCTCCTTGAAAAGAAAAGGAAGAGACACTCAATTCCTCATTCATTTCATCATTTGAAAAACTATCTTTTGAAAATAGCACGCTTGAGCTGAAGCCAAGTCTGCAAGTGTTATTTAGCACATGCGTGTCTCCAAGTGGAGATCTCAACACTTTCTTCGGTGGACTTTGAGTGCCAGCCCAAGGAGGGAGTTCTACCTTTATCAGTTTGTACCAGTCATAAGGAGTCTGATTTTAGTGAGACATTCAACTACAATAGTGCAAATATTGCCCAATTCATGGTGGAGGCACTCTGAGAGGTTGAGGAGTGAGGTGTGGTTGAGGTTGAAACTTGGGTAGAAGGCCAGGGAAGTATTTTGGTGAGTATTTCAACTTTTTTGAAGGCCATTTGTAGCATGATTTATAGGTGGGTTGAATCACCCAGGAGTTGAACCATTAAGGGAAAATAAGGCCGAATTTTCAAGGTCAACCATTGGCCAAACCCTTCATGGGTTATTCAGGGTATTTGGTGGAGAGGTTGGGATTAATTTCCCATAATTTTTTGAGCACTAGAGAGGGCCCTAATAGTAGTTCTATTTATCTAAGAGTGTATTTATGGGCATCTTCAGTGCAGAGTTAGAGCAGTGCAACAACATATTGGAGAGGGGTGACTTACCTATCACTTGGCGCTTTGCTAGCTTGCCTTGAGTAAGCCCAAGTGCATTCCTTCTAGCACCATATTGTACACCCTTTATTTATCAATAAAATGGCTTAGCAACATAGTTTTTTTTGCAATTTCTTGGTTTGATTGTGTGCTTACTGTTATATATTTTTTCTATGTTTGCTTTTCATATTTACTGTAAATTTTCCCTAGGAATATTACAATGATGCTGCAGGGAGAATGAAGAAATGGATAGATAAGGATAGACAAGACACACATTTCGATGTTGGGGATATGGTTTTTCTGAGGATCACCGAAGATCAGTTTCAACCACCAAAAGGGACTGCGAGGGATAGTTAGAGTCTGTAAGAGAGATTTGAACATCAATAAAGAAAAGTATTCTAGAATTACATGTGTATGAGCTATTTTACTTCTGTTATGAATGCATGCGATTATGTTATGTTGAATACCGGGTTTATGATGTTGTATTGATGCGTGAATCTATATGTGTTGCTTTGTCATATGGACACAAGTAAGAATATATGTTTACGCGAAGTAATCATAATGCATGTTAAAGCTATCCAATACTTAAGCTAATCTGGGTAAATACAGAAGTAAGGGTAATTACAAAGGCACGTAAGTGCATGATCTACCTATTTAGGGTACGTGAAGGACATTCATAGACCTTCATGGAGGTCTAAAGGACGATTAAGAGAAGCATGTTGATAAGCTTTAAAGGGCTTATCGATCTGTGCGGAGGCAGAGCTAGGGTATAAAATGACATCACAACCATCTCATAGTGTGGAAAACTTGGTTCCTGCATCCCCCCATACTACTTTGGGTGAGACTTCAATTCGCACTCCAAAGATTGATGCCGAAAGGGCCAATAGTGTAGCAATTTGCTTGGCTAATTAACATTGAACCTAGGTCAAGGCCCATCAGGCCAACAAATGGTTCTATTGCCAGGACAGAGATCTACATAAAGAGATGTGTGATGTCACATCACTGGAATCCAACTAAGAAAGAGATCAAAGACTAGTTGGATAGAAAGATCCACGAAATCATGTACAAGGGAACATGAATCCACGATTGACAAAAGAATAGTGGTTGGACAGATACCTATACACAGAGATACACGAGATCTTATTTTGTTCCTTCCCGGTCGAGTTATACGAGTGGATCACGAAATTGGCAGACGACCAAGGAAGGTGGAGGCTTGACGGTCCAATAATCTAGACCCTAGAGTTAGTGCGGAGATTAGAAGCCTCTGAAGATAAGATCGCACATGCTGTCAATAATTGGCTCGATCATGCCATAGGAGGGTTAGTGACAGAGTTCATGGTCGATACCTCGATCAGTTACAGTGAAGTAGAGCATCGTTTCTTCAAGGGGCCACGAGGTAAGTATTTAAAGTCTTCAAATAACTGGATTAAGATGCTCTTGTGTGAAAAGCAGGTTATGCAGCTACCTTGATGTTTAGGGCTATGCAAAGTGGAAGGACATTCAGGAACAGGGGGAAAACAGGCCCTGAATATAGCCCGCTAATTGAACCTCCTCTAAGTGATGAAGAGGAAGCAACACAAGGTTTTTGAAGCAACACAAGTTTCTTCGTAGAGCGTTGTTCTGTTGATAAAACAGCACGACCACCTCTGCCACCGTTTAGTATGGCAAACGCAGTAAAGCTACCTATGTTCAAGGGTTTAGGATATGAGGATCTGTACCAGTTTTGGTTAGTTGCGAAGGTTATATGGGAAGTTCAGGGTGTCACAGATGATCAAATGAAGAAATCAACATTGATTAGTGCTTTGCAGGATCATGCGCTAATGTGGTACATTAAGTACTACACTGATAACCCGACATCTACGTTGGTAGATATCCAAACTGCACTAAATAAGGAATTAAACAGACCCAAGTCTGAAGCGCAACCAATTGTGGGATTCAAAGAGATCATGATGAAACCTGGTGAGACAGCTTGGGATCTAGATCAGAGATTGAAGTGTACAATCCGTGAAGCTAACATGAATCTGACAGATGGGCAACACCACGAATGGTTTGTGGCTTCACTCCTGCCTCATCTAAGGGTTGCGCTATCACAACAAAAGATTGGGACCTAGACAGAAGCCCTAGAAATTGCGATGAGATTGCATGAGACACCAATGCAGGATGCTAATCTGGGGGTTCAGTAGATTCATGCGTAGTTGCAGAACCTTTGCCTAAAAATGGAGAGTTTAAAAAAAGATAGAACAGCTCAGCCAAAGGTTTACGAAGAAGTTTGGTGCCTGAAGTGCAAAGGTTAGGGGCATGAAAAAGATCACTATCTAGTCTTCACAAATTATGTTGCAACAGGGGGACCAATGCTTCTAAGGTCGGAAGCTCCAGCAGGGCCAAGTACAGGGCCCATGCTATGGTGTGTTATCTGTCAGGTAGCTGGAAAACATGCAACAGACAATTTCCACTTGCTGTAGAAATTTGTACAGACACCGCAATAGCTATTCTGCAACTTTTGTCAATTAGTGGGTCATGATGAGCACAATTGTCGTAATTACGAGTTAATGATGGATCAGATGCCCCCATATAGGGTGCAGGCAGAAACCCGGCCTCCAGACCAAGGCACTAGGAGAGCGCAAGGCGGATATCAAGGGTGTGGATGAGGCCGAGGTGGAGGAGGACCTCTTCAAGGGCAGGGACAAGTCATTTGTTACAACTATGGAGGAATGGGACACTACGCACGAGACTTCCCGAATCCAATTCATCTATCATGCTGATATTGTACGCAATTTGACCATGCAACAAAAGATTGCATGGTGTTGCTAGATAAGATACATGAAAAGGGGGCACAACCTCCGTAACCGACTCAAAACCTGTAAATGATGAGGGTTGAGCCTCGCGAAGAAGATCCCAAGGTAAATATTGTGCTGTGGAGTGGGATGGCGACTGGAGAAGATAAGGGGAAGCGGCCTAAAGAAACTGAATGGGTCCGCAGAGCTCCAGAAAAAGAGGTTGAGTTATATCTAAAGCATGCATGGGAAACCTTTATGGAAGCAAAGAAAAGCTTCGCTGAGGCCTCTACTTCAGGAAGCCAGGATAAGCCAGCTGAAGAGATGGATCCTTCCATGCTTACTACTTTATTAGAGACTTGTATGAAGCTATTGCGTGACAACAAGGCTATGAAAGGACTACAAGAACTGATAAATAAGTGTGCCAGGAAAGAAAATACTCCTGATGGACCGTGCATAGTCAGGAATATTGGTAAGCATAAGACAAGAGGGGGGTGTGAGATGAGGCTCACTGCACAGATAGGAGAATATGAGATGGATCAAGTAATCCTAGATCTGGGCTCAGACGCAAATTTTTTGCCTAAACAAACATGGGAAAGGATGGGGAGACCTGCGCTGCAGTGGTCTCAGATTCAATTAAGGATGGAAAATCAATAGAAAATCATCCCCATGGGAAGATTGCATGGAGTGGTGGTGAATATTGAGGGCGCAAGTGCATTGGCTGATTTTGAAGTGATAGAGATTGTAGATGACAACAATCCCTACCTTGTACTCCTTGGAATCGATTGGGCCAGTGACATGAATGGGGGAATCAATTTGAAGAAGCGGAAAATGATATTTGAGAGGAAATTGCTTTGAGTAGTAGTGCCCTTAGACCCTACAAAAGGATCGCGCTATACTGAACCGATCCGTGATTATGCAAGCGATGATGACTTGGACCAAATTTATAAGATAACGACACGAGATTAGGATTAGGTGAATCCGATAGTAGATGGATGTATTACATGGGACCGTGAAATCTCCTGCACTCCATATTCAAATGAGGAGTTGGAACACTGGCAGAACCGACTGCATGAAGTATCTACACCGCACTGTAATATGATGACCAAGTCACTGTGTTGTGTATCCTCGGAGGTAAGGAATCTGCCTTATTATGATGATCTAACTGATGTTGATATATTTTTGGATATATTTGAGAGGGAAGTGCCAGAGAAGCATCGCTTCCAGGCCTTGGATTGGGTGCTACGCACTACACCTGCGAGATGGCCTGGCACACACAAGGACAATTTTGAAGATTGGCGTGTGTACAAAAATATGATGAGGTTGCGGTTTGGTCACCCACAAGTGTGATTCATAGAGAAATATGATGGAAGGGATGATCGTGCGATCACCTAGCCAAACAGACTAAGGTCTATGGAGCGGAGCCTCAGCCTGAATGGGTGCATCTGTTTTGTCATACTTTGGATGTTATACTGATGAATTGGTACTTAGAGATGGAGCTCTGCCATGGCATGAAAGAATGGGATGTTTTGCGACAAGGATTCTTGCTGATGTTCAGATTTGAGGATGGATTTGAAAGTATTGACGAGGCATTGCAGGAAGTTAAGGCCGCAATATTCAGAATACTTCAGGATCCTCTAGATTTGATCCAACCGGATTGGACCATCTAGCTGTGCCACACGCTAGAGTGCTATAATGTGACTGCTGAGGAAGAGGATGAAGACCCAAGGAACATTAATATCCCAGAGACTAAAGGTCACCGCGAAGTAGAAGGCCGTAAATTGAGAATCCAGATATCACGACGCCGTTGAAAACTGGACAAGTGAAAATTGGGACAAAAGTGGAGCCAAAATTTGCAAAAATTGGGGACTACTGGGATAATGCAACATTAGATAAGGTCGTTGAATTGCTCCGCGAATATCGGGACTCGTTCTCTACAAAGTTTTTAGATTTGAAAGGGATAATAGGGGATTTGGGAGTCATCAAGATCACATTGAAACTAAATGAAAAATCGATTAAGCAAAGGCCTTATCGCCTCAACCCCAAGTATAAAGAGAAGGTCCATTTAGAGTTGGATAAAATGTTGGCTGCAAGGATTATTGAGCCAGTCAAAGAATCTAATTGGGGTGAGTCCAATAGTGGTTCAGGAAAAGAAGCAAAAGGATGAAATAAGGATATGAGTAGACCTCAGGAAGTTGAGTGACGCCTACGTACATGATCCCTTTCCAACTTTGTTCATTGACGAGGTGTTGGATAATGTAAGAGGAAAGGAGGCATATTCGTTCACGGATGGATTCTCGGGGTACCATCATATCAAGATTGTGTCGGAGGATAGAAGTAAGATGACCTTCTCCATGGAGTGGAGGTGCTTCCAGTATACAATAATGCCTTTTGGGTTGAAGAATGCGTCAGCGATCTTTTCGTGCGTGGTCATCGCGATGTTCAAGGATTTCATTCACAATTTTTTGGAGGTATACTTCGATGATTGGACGGTGTTTGGTTTGGTAAAGTGCCACATAGCTAGTCTACACTTGATGTTGGATACATGCCAGAGGTACTTGAGTACGTTCAATTTGAAGAAATTCTTGTTCTGTGTCCCTTTTGGGATCTTGCTGGGTCATGTGGTATGCAGACAAGGCTTGATGGTAGACCTTGCTAAGATCATGGTTATAATCAATTTGGAGGCCCCAAGAAGTGTGAAACAGCTGCGCGCAACGTTGGGGCATACAGGGTACTAAAGAAACTTCATCAAAAGCTATGCCCAGATTATCGCACCGATGGAGAAGTTGTTAAAGAAGGATGCCACATTCTATTGGAATGAAGAATGTCAGCAAAGCTTAGATGTGTTGAAGGAAAATATGATCACCACACCGATCCTAGTCTTCCCGGATTTGGAAGAAGGAATTTCATGTGCATGTGGACGTGTCATGTATTGCACTCGAGGCAGTATTGACACAGGCTGATGAAGGAGAATTGGATCAGCCTATAGCGTTCACAAGTAGGAAGTTGTCTAAAGCCGAGAATAATTATTCAACAACAGAGTGTGCAGGGTTGGCCATGGTGTACATGCTCCAGAAGTTCAGACACTACTTTCTAGGCAGACAATTTAAGATGTATACAAACCATTCTGCATGGAAGTACTTGGTGAACAAGCCTGTGTTGGGGGGGAAGATATGAATATGGTTGCTGCTATTTCAGGAATATGATTTCAAAGTTATTGTGAAGCCAAGACAATTAAATGTCGGACTGGATCATCTGTTGCGCATTGAAACAGGAGAGGAGCCCACTAATTTGGAGGAAGGACTGCCTGACACACGACTCTTTGCAGTGTGTGTCATGGACAATCACTTTGTAGATATCATACACTTCTTGATGACGGGGATGGCTCCAGAAGGGTATAATAGTCAACAAAAGAAGGAGTTAGTGGTGCGCGCAACAAACTTTTCTATCATTGCAGGGAATTTATATAAAATGGGCTCAGATGAAATTCTGTGACGTTATGTACTTAAATTTGAATGAAACAACATCCTTGTTGAAGCTCATGGAGGAGCCGCGGGAGGACATTTTGTAGGAAAAGATACAACACATAAGATTTTATGCGCTGGGCTATGGTGGCCAACACTCCATAAGGATTCAAAGGCTTATTGTAAGGCATGTGATGCAAATCAGAGGATGGGTAGGCCATCACAGAGGGATGAGCTGTCTTTGAATCTGCAGATGTTGTTACAGCTGTTCAAAAAGTGGGCGATTGACTTTGTAGGACCAATTCAACCTCCAGGAAAGAAGACGGGTGTGCGGTACATCATCATCGCGACTGAGTATTTGGCGAGATGGGTGGAGGCATAGCCTATAAAGCACTGTACAGGGGCAACAATAGCAAAATTCCTCTTTGAGTATGTGATGACTAGAATTGGTTGCCCGAATATTTTGATGAGTGATCATGGTACACATTTCCTTAATGAGATGATTAGCACGTTGACGGAGGAGTTCCAGGTTTATCATTAGAAGAGTACGCCATATCACCTGCAGGCTAATGGAACAGTGGAAGCATTTAATAAGATATTGGAGAACGCACTGAGGAAGGTCTGTAATGCACAAAGAAATGACTGGGATGTGTGCATACCCACGGTGCTATGGGCTTATAGGACAACTTGTAAAAAGCTAATTGGACAAACGCCTTTCAGGCTGCTTTATGGCATAGAAGTTGTGATGCCGATGGAGTACATTGTACCTAGTTTGTGCATAGTGACATTCATAGGAATGGTGGATTGCGGAGCCTTGGAAAAAGGCTCACGCAGCTGACAGAGCTGGAAGAAGATAGGTTTTTGGTTGGATTCCATCAGTAAGTTCAAAAGGAGCACGAAAAGGCATGGCATGATCAGCACATCAAACTACACACCTTCAAGGTAAATGATTTAGTGTTATTATATGACAGCAAGTTTGATAAATTTCTAGGAAAATTTTGGATGCATTGGTTGGGGCCCTATGTCATCAAGGAGATTACTGATGGTGGAGTAGTTTAGTTGGGGAAGTTGAATGGAGAGCCATTTCGAGAGAAGGTGAATGGCAGCCGATTGAAGCCATACACCGAGGATCCAGCCAGATGACTATATGGTGGAAGCACAGTCTTAGTGCTCCAGGTAGCTGAAAGGAGGTGCAAGACTATAAACTACACTGCCTGACCTATAGAGATGCACGACTGGGGAACTACGCGGAAGGGAGGAATGTCACAGTATCGACAGAAGTGAGAAGGGAGCTGTGCTATAGGAAGAGAGACCACACAAGGTAGCCAGAAAGTTATTGTTATGGTCACTGTTCATGAATTGACAGTGGGAAAATGGCTAAATGGAGTGGGGGAAAACATTTAAGTTGAAATTTAGGAGTGAGATCTATGAAAATATATTGCCAATCTAGCATTTATGAGCGGATTTTGGGGGGAACAGTCGGATTCAAATTCAAATTTGCCTATAAATTATAGATGGCTGCCCAAAAAAAACACTTTGCATTCTGAGAATTGAGGTGTTGAGATATCAGGCGCACATGAACCCTGACTATTTCGAGGCTTTGGTGGCTAGTTCAGTAGTTGACAAGTTTCCTAAAGAAACCTAGGAGCTTATTACTGGATTCATGTCGGCGCCCATGCAAACCACAAGTGCAGGAGGATCAATGGCATCTGAGGGAGCTGCCTTGGAGGTTGTGATGTGGAAATGCGTACAGAAGTGCCAAAATCGTAGAGGTCACCAAGGCTAAGGCATACACCAACCAAAGAGGGTCCCAAGACAAAGAAGGACAAGCAGAAAGCAACACAATCAGTGCATGAGTTGCCAAGGAAACACCAAAAGAAGGAAAAGCCCACTGCGAAAGAGAAAGGCAAGGTGGTAGATTTAGAATCTGAGGAGGGTGCTGAAGATGTGGATATGGGTGCAGAAGACATTGACATAGAGGGTGTAGACCCTATCTCAAAGATGCCCGGGTACATCCCTTCCCAATAGGGTAAGGTGAAGGTCCCAAAGGACTCGAATGCAGGGAAATTTATGCTAAATACCTCGTTGCTGCTCGATCAGGTCACGTTTGAAGGACCATGCTTGGCGTGCATTCCTGGTCTTAAGCTGGAGGATTGGGATTTGGCGAACACAGAGTGATTCCCCCACATGGTGATTGAACCTTTATGACCCGTGTGTTTCATAAGGATTCTGGTGTCATCGCGTAGGAGCCATGGTGGTGGAGAAAGGGTGTGGACAAGGCAGGACTGTTAAACCTGATATGAGTGCCGCATTACCACTGTGCACCCATAACCCTGATGGTGATCAAGTAGTTTCTATGCTTAGTGCACAATGGGTGCCAGCGATTAGGAGAACCAATATCCATCACAGATATGTTGATCCCTAGGGTCAAGTCGTTACCACATTCAGGGTTGAATCCCTGGCATTTGGCAAAAAGACGGGCAAGTGTAACCTCGCCATAAGAATGAAGGACAAATTCAAGCTCGCTAAGAAACCGCACGAGCACTCAATTGCCAGTATAACCGACCCTACGGTTAAGGTCGCCACCCAGATTTTGGTCGGGAAAATCACGAGGAAGTGTCACGCAGATGAAGTGCCAACACATGTTGTCTCATTAGCAGCCCAGTGAGTAGAGGGTGTACAATTTAATTGGGCGCGCTACCTCTGTGGGGAATTCCTCGCGAACTGGAGAAAAGCACAAGATGGGAGTAAGGACTTCCAGTACACCTGGCTCTTACTCTCAATTGTGCTGGTCACATGGAAATTACTGGAGGACAACCAGTGTCCTCCAGTCACGTTAGATCTACCAGAAGCAGCGAAGCTCGCTTCACTGTGGGCCACCAAGGATGTTGCAAGGGTCAGGGATGTGAAAATATTTTGGGAGCTGATGGAGGCAAGCATCCACACTGCGATCAACTGCAAGCCGAGGCCATCTCCAACTGTCTTTAAGCAGTTGTTAGGATATGTGGATTTCAAAGTGAACTTCCATTGTGTCTCCATCCAGGCGCGAAGGACCCCGAGAAAAAATGGTATGATCTTCCATGCCTGGCAACGGTGGAGAGTTGGCCATCAGAGTGGCACATGGTGTCAGACTTGTCAGCTGGGTCTAGTAAGTCCACCACGAAGTAGAAGAAGGAAGAGGCCCGACTGAAGATGCAATAATTAGCCGACAAAAGGAAGCTGAAGAAAAATCTAAGGTAGAGTGCGCTGCTAAGAAGTAAGCCGAAGAGTAGGAAGAGGAAGAGGAAGACCGTGACTCTGACAGAAGTCAGAAGTCTCCTTCACCATAGATGGAGGAAGATGAGCAACAGTTAGGACAGGGAGGTGCAGAACCGGAGACTACTCCATTGTGCGTTAAGTGAACTAAGGAGAAGGAAAACGTAGGGGTGCAAAAGAAGTCCAAGGCCAACAAATCATCACTTGACCTGATCACTTTGATTGAAGGTGATCTGAATGATATCAAGGACACAGTGAGGGACGTGACTACGGAACTGCTACAACAGTTCGAGCAGTAGCAGAAGAAAGCCTTGGTCTCCACTCAGATGGGTTTATGCGAGCTGCAGATCCAGGCTACACAACTGCAGAACAATGTGGGATAGCGCAGCGCGACGTCAACTAGGTTGGCGCCTCGGACCTCAGACACAGCGGAGCTAGTCTTCTCGTTGGATCCCTAACCCGTCATGCTGCCATATGGAGCATTAACTACAGAAGTGGAAGCTGACAAGGCCACTGTCAAGGCCCTCAAGAAGGTTGGGTTGAACTTGGTCACACTTCCAAGTGAAGCCCTTTACACCCTGCAAGACAATGTAATCACGAAACTTCAGGCCAGAGAGCAGCGTGCGCTGAATGTGATCAGCAAGCAAAAGGTCAAGAATGCCCAGATGTTCGTAGAAAAGACTTTCATGCTTGATCTCCTTAAGAGGATCATAGAGAAGAATGAGTGCACCACAGCTATGGTAGGTGAGGTCTACAGAACCATTCCAGAGCTGAATATCCCAGAGGATGCGCTGGTCGATGCAAGAATTCATAAGCTCGTTGTAGGTATGCGCAATGCAAGGACGAAGCTGGATAAGGTTTAGTTTGATCTGAACCTTAATATCATGGAGCTTGAGTTGAGGGCCCAGCCTTTGACTCCATTGGAAGTCAGAGAGCAGCATGAGGCAGCTGTCAAGGATGCAGGTGCCGCAGTAAAGGAGTGCACTTAACTCTTCGAGCAGTTGCTCAAAATAATTACCAGCCTGCAGGAAGATCCCAACGTACAACGGTGAGAAATAGAAGCAAGGGAATTGCAGCAGAAGTATGATGAGGTCAAAGCGACGACACGCATCGTCACCATCATACAGAGGCTGGTGAAGTTGCAGGAAGTGAAGGCACTAAAGGAATAGGTGGACAGAGCACAGCGCAAGGAGGTAGTACTGAAGGCTAGGTTGGGGCCTTGGCTAGATGAATCCTATGTGCTCACGACCTCCATTGAAGGAAAATTAGCTAGTCTGCAGGCAAAGAAGCAGAAAATACAGGCAGTTAGCGCAAGACCAGCAACACGGCAACTAGTCGAGCAGGCTAAGCAGGTGGCGACATAGTGTATTGCCAAGGTTGCAGTAGTACAAGTGGACGTGGGAGGTCTTCGCAAGAAGATCTCTGCACCAACAGAGTGAATCGAGGGTGAGTCACCAAATTTGTGTTGGGGGCCTATTGGGAATGGGTCACCTAGGGTCAATTTTGGGGTTAAAAGCCCAAGTTTTGGGGCTAAAGGCCCAAGTTTTGTATAAAGATTGTAATGTCTACATTTTCTGGTCGCAAAGTGCAAAGATGTAAAGAGTCATCAAGGGTTTCCACCCTTAGTTTAGGTAACTTGTGTCAGCTTTATAAGATCCACCCTTGGTCCACAGACCATGGGAATATAAAAAGGAGAGTCTTAGAAGAGTCTAAGGTAATCTTTAGTTCTTAATAGTTTTCGGAAATTGATTGATGTAATGGATCTGTGAGGGCTAAGAGCGAAGAGTCTTAGCGTAGGAAAGAGGCTCTGCAGCTAAGTGCGTAGAGGCCTAGGGTAGAGGTCTGCAGCTGAGTGCACAGACCCCTACAATTGTGTGCATAGGGTAGTTAGAGTCTATAAGAGAGATTTGAACATCAATAAAGAGAAGTATTCTAGAATCACCTGTGTATGAGCTATTTTACTTCTGTTATGAATGCATGCGATTATGTTATGTTGAATATCGAGTTTATGATTTAATGTTGTATTGATGCGCAAATCTATATGTGTTGCTTTGTCATATGGACACAAGTAAGAATATCTGTTTACACGAAGATAATCATAATGCATGTTAAAGTTGTTGGAAATAGTACTGAGAGGGGGGGTGAATTAGTATTATCAAATTAATAAAACTTTTTCATTTCATACTCTGATTCATATACGCTACTTCAGTTAAGGGAACCCGCGTGTATACACAATTGTGTTTAATGCAACTAGCATATATCCAGTAAACTTATGATTCAGTTAATCCATTATATTTTGATCTTTAATCAATGGATCAGAAGTTCATTAACCATATCAACAGTAAATAGGAGCAGTAAACAGAACAGACAATCACACACATGAACACAAGATATAAGGTGGAAACCCAATGTGGGTGAAAACCACCTGCTACAATCGTCTCTATCTTCTTTTAATAAGAAACTTCTTTTTACAATTTTTGTACTTGTGCAGACTTATACCGGTACGCAGGCTTCTACCTGTAGAAGGCTACAACCTTCTATCATTCTCCAGCTTCTTCTGGAAGGGAGCTACAACCCCCTAGCTCTTGTACTAGCTGTTGTGTTTACTAGTACGTAGGTGCAGGCCTACAGAAGGCTACAACCTTCTCTTTTCTTCCAGGGACCATGTTTCATTAATTTTTAGACTGGATCCATCAATAACATCAATCAAAAATCAAATATATCTGCATCAATCAATCTCCTTTTCACCAACCAAAACTAAATCATTCAATCACTTCTCATAATGCTGTAACCGGAATACCGAAACAATAACCAAAACCCATGCTATGACCCAGAACACTGCAACAACAAACAGAAGTAGCTAAAGCATATTTTATTAGGTATACGCTACTTCAACCTGTTGAACCTGCATACATACATCGTTTACTCAAGGCAAACCTGAGTAAACGCTGTTTTGATATGTAAACCTAGTGCGTATACGTGCCTTTGCTAAAGTGAACCTGCGTATAGATTTGTAAATGATGATTTAAACTTTACAACAACTTCAAACATCAGTTATACCCAGATCATCATATTTACAGGTTACAACATGTGCCAATTGTTCAGATAAGAAATCAAAACCACACAAAGATACTTCTCTTCAAGCCTTAAGGTCTTGACCCCTTAATAGAACTTATCCTTCCTCAATTGCTTAGGTTCATCCTTGATTCAGATCTAGTTGTGCACCATAACCCAATAACCTATATTCCATATCTTGCTCTTCATTAGATATTCAATTCATGAGAGCCTTTGCCTAATGATCTTCTCCTCCTTTTATAGTCCTTGGACTTACTCAATACCATGGACCAAAACCAATTAGAACCAATACCTTGGACCGAACACCTAGGGTCAACACTTCAGACCAAATACCATGGATCAAATACCATGAACCAAATCTTAGTTTTCCAACATGTACGCGCCTTTCCTTCCATGAAAGTGCGTGTGTAGGCTATACGCGCCTTTTGGTCTGCGAACCCGCGTGTACACGTGGCTTAGTCAATGGGGAACCTTCGTATACCTCTTTTTCTTCATTTTGTGAGTTTGAATAGTGATTTGTCATCTGAGAGAGTTGCCATCAAGTACAACACTTGTATCACCTATATCATAATGCCAACAATATCCCCCTTTGGACTTGATGGCAACAACAACACCAATCACTCTCCCCCTTTGTCATCAAGGGAAAAGGGTCATGCTCCCCCTATGTACCTACTGAAATCTCTGATATGTTGAAGTGTTGATTGAGCTCCTATGATCTAGTCCATGCTCCCCCTGAGCATAAGCAAGGTCTGCAAAAAGATAGCATGACTCTATACATACATCACCAAAGACCTTCCTATCACCAAAGACTCATACATACATCCATCTCCCAACCAAGTGGGGATATACCAATTTTGACTCATCCACCCAACCAAGTGGGGATATACCAATTGATTATACATGTCAAACAAGAACATTACATCATCCATCCCATGCAAAGTGGGGTAACAAAATATGACCTTTACATTGAAATATATGCATGACATGTAAAATAGAGGACAAACATCTGAAACAAGACCATGATAGTCATCAGCAACTATTATTAGCAGCATTTGTCAATCACCATCTAGATCAACAACCAAGATCTCCCCCTGAACCCGTTCCACCTGAATCAAAACAACTGTGAATTTGTACCAAGACCTTCTAAGATAATGCCAACAATGCATTACTATAAATATATGCTCCCCTTGAATCTGTGCCAGATGATCACTGTTAGACCCATATCAGACTCCTCTCATCCATTGTTTTTCTTCAACCAACATATACGCGACTGTTTCCATAGAAACCGGCATATGTACGCGTATACGCTTCATGAAACTCGCGTATAACCACTTTTCTCTAAAATAGATAAGTTTTAATAGCAAGATGATGCATCAACTACTCCCAGCTTCTATCTGAGATATTCAAATGTCCCTCTGGGTAGTGGTTTGGTGAATATATCAACAAGCTGTTCTTTGGAGGGGGCATACTCCAATTTGACCTTTTGTTCAAGCACTTGTTCACGTAGAGAATGATATTTGATGGGTATGTGCTTGGTCTTGGAATGCATGACTGGATTCTTTGAAATACCGATTGCACTTGTATTATCACATAGAATGGAAATGGGTGAAGTACATGTGATTTGTATGTCTTCCAATGTTTGCATCATCCAAAGGAGTTGTGTGCAGCAAGATGCATCGGCCACATATTCTGCTTGAGCTGTAGATAATGCAATTGAGCTTTGTTTCTTGCTAAACCAAGACACTAATCTGGAACCCATATAGAATGCACCACCACTAGTGCTTTTTCTGTCATCAACGCTTCCTGCCCAATATGCATATGTATATGCATGAAGTGTAAGATCTGTATCTCTAGGATACCATAAACCAAAATTCTGTGTTCCTTGAAGATATTTGAATATCCTTTTGACTGCCTGAAGATGTGATTCCTTTGGATTTGCTTGGAATCTTCCAACTATTCCTACTGCATGCATGATGTCCGATCGGGTACCTGTTAGATAAAGCAAGCTACCAGTCATGGATCTGTAGGTTGGTTGATGTACTGCTGCTGATTCATCATTTGAGCTGAGACTACATCCTATTACCATAGGGGTACATACTTGTTTAGAATCTTCCATGCTGTATTTTTTCAAGATCTACTTGAGATACTTAGTTTGTGACAAAAAAATACCATCTTTCTTTTGTTGAACTTGTAGACCAAGAAAATATGTGAGCTCACCAAGTAGGGACATTTCAAATTCTTGCAGCATTACCAAAGCAAAGTTTTGACTCATGGCTTCTTCATTGCTACAAAAAATGATATCATCAACATACACAACAAGTATTAGCAATTTATTATTTTCAATATTTATATATAGATTGCTATCAGCTAATCCTTTTGAGAAACCTTGTTGATGGAGATATTTGTCAAGACGGTAATACCATGCCCTTGGAGCTTGTTTTAGACCATAGAGAGCCTTTCTGAACCCGCATATAAGTTTTTGATCATTTCCAAGAATGAATCCATTTGGTTTCTCAATATATACTTCTTCTTCTAAGTCCCCATTAAGAAAAGCAAAATTTACATCCATTTGGTATACTTTGAATTTCTAAAAACTAGAAAGAACAAGGAACATTCTTATGGCTTCAAGTCTTGCAACAGGTGAAAAAGTTTCTTCAAAATCTATACTTTCTTGTTGAGCATACCCTTTACAAACAAGTCTACCCTTGTTTCTAATAACTTCTCCATTTTCATTCAGCTTGTTTTTGAATATCCATTTGGTTCCTATGATATTCTTATCATGAGGTCTAGGAACTAATTCCCAAGTATTATTATTTTCAATCTGCTCAAGCTCTTCATTCATGGCCTTGACCCAACATTCATCTTTGCATGCTTCTTTTACATTTTGAGGTTCGATGGAGGAAAGCAATGGTAGATAGCTTGAAGCTTTTGTAATAGTTCTTCTTGTCTGCACACCTGCCTCTTTCTGTCCCAAAATTTGAGTCTCTAGATGATTTTTCTGAACACACTTGGATGGAGTCTTTTCTTCTATCGTTATTTGTTCTTCTGGTGCTTCATTGGTTTCTTCTTTAGAATTAGTCTGATTTGATGTGGAAGGATAATCCTCATCTTCTCCACAATCTTCGGTTTTTGCCCGCTTTGGATTTTTGCATGCTTTATCAACCACAACATCAATACTTTCAATAATTTTCCCAAGTCTTTTATTATAACACTTATATACTTTACTTCAGGAAGAGTAACCAAGGAGAATGCCTTCATCTGCTCTAGGTTCAAACTTGCCAAGTTTTTCATCAGTCCTTTTGATGTAACATTTGCTTCCAAAAATTTTGAAGTATTTTACAGTAGGAGTCTTACCGTACCAAAATTCATGTGGAGTTTGAGTGTTGTTTACCCGAACATTTGCTTTGTTGAGAATAGTGATGGCAATGAATGCAGCTTCACCCCAGAAGGTTGCAGGAGTTCCAGACTCATCTATCATAGCACGAGCCATTTGTTGAACAATTATGTTCATCCTTTCTACCACTCCATTATATCGAGGAGTCCTTGCAGTGGAGAATTTCCTTTTTATTCCATGTTCTTCACAAAAGTCAAATAATTCATCCGAGGTAAATTCCCCTCCTCAATCAGATATGAGACATTTGATTTTCCGATCTGATTCATTTTCAACCAGGGCTTTGAAGGCTTAGAATTTTTCAAATGATTCATATTTATGCTTTAGAAGCCCTATCCGACACATTCTGGAAAAATCATCAATGAACAATATAAAGTATTCCTCTCCACGAGGTGACTTTTTCCTTGATGGACCACATAAATCAGTACGAACAAGTTCAAGAGGCTTACTAGTTGTTCCTTCCTTTTTAGGGATTTGCAATCTAGTTTGCTTACCAAATTGACATGATTTGCATATTGTATTTTCTGGAATGCTGATATCAGGAATATCACGAACAGCCTGAAATTTGCTTGTTTTTCTTATTTGAGAGAAGCTTAGATGCCCCAATATTTTGTGCCATAGCCAGTGTTCATCATTTTTGCTTAGATAGCACTATTTTTATCCTCCCTTGAGTATATATAAGTTGTTTGGAGTTCTTATACCTTTGACCACATTTTCTCCTATATCAAGCTCATGAACAACACATCCATTTGATCGAAATACTACATTTCCTTGATCACACATTTGACTGACACTCAACAAGTTATGCTTTAGGCCATCAACATACATAACATTCCCAGCTTTAAATTTTTCTTTAAAAAAAAAAGAACCTTTACCTTTTATGGCAGCAGGAGTGTCATTTCCAAATGAGACCTTCTTTTCTTTTTCTAGGGCATTATATGACCGAAGTTTTTATTTATCACCTGTCATGTGTTTCGAGCATCCACTCTCGATGTACCACTGATTTTCTTGTCTTTCTGCATACAGGGCTATACCACATCTTTCTGTTTGTGGTTCTTTCTTTCTCCATATTTTGGGATTTAATGAAGTTTGCTCCTTCTGAGATGTTTGCCTTACTCCTGCATTCAATTTCTTCGTGACCAAAGTTGTTGCAGATAGGGCATTCTATTTCATTTTCAAGAAGAGAAAAGTTATTGTAGGTATGTTTCATTATCCCTGTCACATTCCTTTGATTTCATGCTTCTCTAGTCATGATGGTCTTGTAAGCAACACATTGAGCAGCTTTTTGTCCAAATTTATGACATGAAAAACATTGACCATTAAAGAAGTTCCTACAATTATCGAATCTATTGACCTGGTGATTGTAGTTGCTATTGATATTCATTCTTGAAGTAGATTGAATATGATTTACCTGAGGTTTGTAGCTTATGTTCATCCTTGAAGTAGATTGAGCCTGATTTACCTGGTAATCTGCTTTATGCCTTTGTTGTCGATTGTCAAATTGTTCACTGCTCTTTGCTGCATCAAGATAGCTTTTAGTGGAGGTTGACAACTTCTGTGCTTGGGATGCCTCTTCAGTATATCCAAGACCTGTCTTTATCAGAGGAAAACGCTGCACTTTGATAATTTCATTTAAGGTTTCTGATCCTTTAGTAAATCTAAGATTAAGAGCTTTTTTTTTCTCAATATCCTTTCTTAGACCCACAATTTCACATTCTAGTTTTTCATTGTGTTTTTTTCTTTCAACAAGTTGGAATGTCAGAGTATCTATAATCATATTCTTTTCTTCTAAACAAATTTTGAGTTTAGAGATTTCTTCATAAAGGTCATCTTCATCTAAAGCATCTAAGAAATCATCATCTTCAAAATCCATTAGAAGTCTATAGTCATTACTATTTTCATCTTCATCACTATTTGATAAACCATCGCTATCTTCATGAGTATAGTAGCTCTTATTACTTACACTTAGTTTTCTATCCCATTTTGTTGATTCCATACCTTTATCAAGCTTATCTTTATGAGGACATTTAGCAGCATAATGGCCGACTCTTCCACAAGCAAAACATTTGAAAGGTAGTTTACCTCTAAATCTCCCAGAACCTCGTTGAAGGTTCTTGACAAAGTTTGCTTCTTCCTCTCTTTCTAAAATATGTCCTGATTCATTGAGTGCTTCTCTTCCTGAAGCTTTGAATGTGGCTTCTCTCATATCTGATGGACCTCCTTTTCTCATTTTGAAAGCAGTTAAGATTCCGTGCAGTTGTGTCATAGTAATAGTCTGAAGATCCTGCTTTTCTTCTATGGCAGATACTTTGGATTCAAACTTAGTAGATAAGGATCTTAAAACCTTTTCAACTAAAGTAACTTCTTTTATCTCCACCCAAGTTCTTCATGCAATTAACAATCTCATCTATATGTAAGAAATAACTAACGATACTTTCATCATTGTGCATTTTGAGAGTTACATATTGAATTCTGAGAGATTGCATTTTTGCACATTTTACCCGATTGTCTCCTTCATAGCTTAGAACGATCTTGTCCCATATTTCTTTGGCGGTTTTGAGCTGCATAACTTTGACAAATTCTGATTGTGACAAGCTCCCCAATAATGTATTGACAACCTTGGCATTGGTTTCATATTTCTTTTTACTTGACGTATCTGTAGGAATTGCTGCTGACGGAGATGTATATCCTCCTTCCACAATTTCCCAGAAATATGTTCCAAGAGATTGAAGATAGGTTGTGGTTCTTACCTTCCAATAAACGAAGTTACTCCCATCAAATATTGGTGGTCTAATGGATCCTTCTCTTTCGTAGTTACTCATGATGATAGATCTTCCTTCAAGCGATCAAGCTTCTTCTGAAGGACCTGCTCTAATACCTATTGTTGGAAATAATACTGAGGGGGGGGTGAATCAGTATTAGCAAGTCAATAATATTTCATTTCCATAACCAGATTCATATACACTACTTCAGTTAATGGAACTTGCATGTATACGCAACTGTATTTAAGACAACTAGCGTATATCCTGCAAACTTATGATTCAGTTAATTTATCATATTTTGATCTTTAATCAATGCATCATAACCATATAAACAGTAACCAGGTGCAGTAAAACAAAATAGAAAATCACACACACATGAACACAAGATATAAGGTGGAAACCCAATGTGGGTGAAAACCACCTACTGCAATCGTCTCTATCTTCTTTTTAATAAGAAACTTCTTTTTACAATTTTTGTATTGGTGCAGTCTTATACCAGTAAGCAGGCTTCTAGCTGCAAAAGGCTACAACCTTCTCTCATTCTCTAGCTTCTCCTGGAAGGGAGCTACAACCCCCTAGCTCTTGTACTAGCTAATATGTTTACTAATGCGTAGGTGCTAGCCTATAGAAGGCTACAACCTTATGTTTTCTTCCAGGGACCACGTTTCATAAATTTTTAGACTGGATCCATCAATAACATCATTCAAACATCAAATACATCTACATCAATCAATCTCCTTTGCACCAACCACAACTGAATCAATCAATCACTTTTTAGAATGTTGTAACCAGAATATAGTAACCAGAACCCAGAACACTGTAAAAGCAACCAGAAGTAGCTAAAGCATATGTTATGAGGTATACACTACTTCAATATGTTGAACTTGCATGCATATGCAATTTTCTCAAGGTGAACCTGCGTACAGATCTGCAAATCAAATTTAAGATGTATATGTTGTTTTGATATGCAGAACCAGTGTGTATATGCGCCTTTTCTAAAGTGAACCTGCGTACAAATCTATAAATGATGATTTAATCTTTACAAAAATTCCAGACTTCAGTTATACCTAGATCATCATATTTATAGTCTACAACATGCGCCAGTTATTCAGATAAAAGATCAAAACACACAAAGATACTTCACTTCAAGCTTTAAGATCTTGACCCATCATTAGATCTTATCCTTCACAAAGCGCTAAGGTTCATCCTTGATTCAGATCCAATTGTGCACCATAACCCAATAACCTGTATTCTAGATCTTGCTCTTCATTAGATATTCAATGCCTGAGTGCATTTGCCTAATGATCTTCTCCTCCTTTTATAGTGTTAGGCCTTACTCAATACCATGGACCAAAACCACTTAGAACCAATACCTTGGACCAAATACTTGGGGTCAACACTTCGGACAGGATACCTTGGACCAATACCATGGATCAAAATACCATGGACCAAATACCACGGATCAAAACTAAGTTTTCCAACATGTACGCACCTTTCCTTCCATGAAAGTGCATGTGTACGTTATACGTGCATTTTGGTCTACAAACCCACGTGTACATGTGGCTTGGTCAATGGGGAGCCTACGTATACCTCTCTTTCTTCATTTTGTGAGTCTGAACTAGGATTTGTCATCTTAGTGAGTTTCCATTAAGGACAATACCTATGTCATAGTGCCAAATCTATGTCGTAATGCCAACATATGGTTCATTTGTCTTTGTTATTCTACAAAGACAGGCTTCATTATATTTGTTTTAGTATCAATTTTAAGTTGTTGGATCATGTTCTTTGTTTTAATGAGATAGTTGATTTAGAGGCATTTTATTGGGAACCCTTAAAGCATCTTAAAAATTAAAAATAAACAATTCCCGCATTTTTATATATGTTTTACTGCTGGAGTGGGTTCTAAAGCTATTTTTTGTGTTTAAACTTGAATGCTTTTGATTTAGTGGTGCATGATTTGTTGATTTGAAGTGTCGGATTTATCTTCCACGAGCCTTTCTTTGCATTCTTCGTGTATTATAACAGATGTACCTTATGTAGACCATGAAACATTTTTTGTGATGGAGTAAGGATAACATTCTATTGAAGTGAATGTGATACCCTGTAGGAATTGCGGTGGGAAAGGAGGGGAACGATATTGTTTTAGTTGGTGATATTATTTTTGTATATAATTTTGTTATTAATGTTTATGGGCTATTGTATTTTTTATATCTACTTATCAATGTTTTGGTACTTATGTGAATTTTATCTTTTCTCTTTATAAACTCTTGTCATGGAAAATAGAAAGGGGTTCATTGTATTAGTGGCAAGAACCAACGTCCTTGTAGAGTTTAGGGGAAGTGTGGATTTACTTTTTGCTTGACGGCACAAAATTGTATGCCTTCTGTTTCGTTGAAATTTTAGGTAGGCTTCCAGATTCTCCTAAAGTATTAATTCATTTCAAATTTGATTGGCTGCTAAGATTATAGCTTGTAGAAGCTATCAATTTTTTAAACTGTGAAGGGTCATGAAATAGCAGAATATGGGAGGATCCATACCTGCATTTATGTGTTGCTAATATCTTAATTGATCAGTTTCATTTAAAAAGTTGGATGCTATCATTTTGAAAATAATTTTCAATGAACATAAGATTGCATTCGAATCATCAAACCATTACCGAAGTTCTAATTAAAATTATGATTAAAAAGCACCGGTATTAATTGTCAAGGTAATCATGGTTGTTTATAGAGAAAATGGTTGTTCTTTATTCTAATCTTGACACTGAGAAGACAATATTAATTGAAGTGTTATAAAACAATATTAAATGAAGTGTTGATATAAACAACTGGCTTAATCTCTTAGGAAAGAATAGTGAAAGGATTATTTTCAATTTCTGGCAAAGCTTTTCTCCTATCATTTCCTCCTTGGACATTTAAGCCTGTCTTACGAGAACCTCCATTCAAATAATTGTTATATAAAATCTTGGAAATTTGATCCCATGCTTCTCAACTAGTTTTCGAATTTGAAAGTACCATATCATGCTTTTCAACTGATTTTGGCATTATAGATGTTTTCTCTAGCAGGATTGTGTACATGGATGTTCTCTGGTAGGTCTTTTTCATAATTTTGATCTTACATAGGTTGCTTCGTTATAGGGCGATAAGGCTCTTGGTTCTTGGTGTTCAAGACATTACTTTAATATTGTTTAGCTTAAATTTTAAAGAGATTCTCTTATTATAGAAATGCCTGGGTCATTCCTATTTCAGGGAAGTGATATTAGTTCTTAATATTGTTTCTACGGATGTTTATATTTCCTATATGATGTTAGTTCCAATGTGGTTCCAATGTAATCACTCATTATGTAAAAGAGACCTTAAAGAGAAATCCATTATATCTAGATTGAGTGGGCCTAATGGTTAAGAACATATGTTTCCTCCTAAGAGGTCACAGGTTCAAAACCAAAGGGGGTAGAGTATGTATGCCATCATTGGCTTAGCGGTCAAATCATTGTGAAGAGGTGGGTCCCTTATCCCACAAGTAAGGGGGTCTCATACACCAATGTGGGGTCTAGCTTGGTTGTGACCTTTAGAATTATATTTCAAAGGTATAAGAGTGCAAGGAAGCCCTGTCTTTAGTGAGGTGCATGATAAGGTAACGTTTGCCTTCAACATGTAGAAAATATTGTAGACGTTTGGAGGTTTATTTTGGAATACACCATTGTCTTGAGCTAGCCAAATGGAGCAGATCACCTCTACAACCAAAATTGTGTCTTATGTTCTAGTTGTAGTCCATTGATTTAATGCCTTTGTGTTATCTCCAATCCATTGTTTCATTTTACATATTCTATGAGTGATAGTCCATATCTCATTGGTGAGATGACAGTGAATCAAAAGGTGATTTCATGCTTTCGTGTTATTCCCTTAAGAGCGCATGTGTTGGTACTTTTGCATCCTATTCTTCTAAGCATGTCTAGGTTGTGATTGCACCCTTGATTTGAGATTTGGGGTCCCAACCTTGGTTGTAGATAGTTGTCTTGCATCTAGAGGGTCTAGACTTGTGCTTGAACACCTTATTTGGTGCAAACCTATTCATAAAGATTCATCAATTGATTTTTCATCATCATATAGATCAATTTATATGTTATTTTATATACATGCACATAATCAATATTCCTAAAAAATGTTTGATCTTTGTGTGCCTTAGACCATTAAATGCCACAAATCATAGTGAGATGTGATTGAGTGTGGGTTAAGTAATTTCATTGTGGGAGAACTAATATGCATTTACAATGTCTATCAAAAGAAGAAATGTGCAACTAATATGCATTTACAATGTATATCAAAAGAAGAAAGGTGCATTGTAGAATGCATGTGAGGTTATAAGAGAGGCATCATGTCACTATACCAGGGATATAAAAATAGAAGGGTATAAAAAATGTGAATAAAAAAATGGATACATACAATATTTAGTGAAAATAGGGGTTTTATAAATTGGGAAGGTGTATTGGATTTATATTGGTAGGGGGTTAAATAATGTGATTTTAAGAGGTATTTTCCAATATGTAGTCAAATTAAGGGTATTGTTTAGTATGCCACGAACACACGTGCTATGTTAGAGGTTCAGTGAATGAAGCCCCCGTGAGCTCACCGCTTCTAAATCACGAAGCTTCTCATCCTCTTTGGGAAAATTACCTTTTTGGGATCATCGCAAGTATACAAGTGAAAAAATCAATTCCATTGTAGGTCAAGTTTAGTGCAATAGGCGATCATCATTGTTTTTAGACTCATAAGCGCGATGATTTGCAAATTAGGGTTTTATAGCTATTTCTTCTAGGGAAAGCTGAAGGCATTTTCCAATCAATGTCTTAGGAAGGATCTGAACTGTGTATATGAACGAGTACACTGCATAATGGTCATGTTTCAGCCACTTTGGTGTATGTCACAAGGAAGTGCAGGAGGTGTGACAAAACACTGTGTAACAGGCAGGGTAACGGGTTCATGTTTTCACTTATTTTATGTGATTATTATTTTATTATTAACAGCTACCCACAAACAATTCATGATAATATAATTATAATTATAATAATAATAACCAAATGTTACCTACAACTTTCTCAATAGATTTTGTGACTTGAGAACACCTGAAGGAGCTTGCAGAGGAGATTTTCAAAAAACAAGCACTTTGCGAAATTTGGTGCAATTGAGCATATATCATTTAAAATTCAAGCTATTCCATGTGGATAGTCCATGTGGGTCCCAAGGGAAACAAATCGAGAGTCCTAGTTCACTGATGTGTGCTTCTCTTTAATGCAACTCAATCGTCATTGAGCCTGACTATAATCAAACCTGATTGTGGGTTCCACTGGAACAGGTTGGGAAGTCAGGGCCGACCTGAGGACGGGAATCGAGCTTCCTTGTCATCTTTTTTTTTTGTCCATGTACCTTCGATTATTGACTAACTGTGAATTTATTTATTTATTTTTATTTTTATTTCATTCTGGTTGGTTCCTTCTATCTGGGAATAAAACAATATTTTTTCTCGACTTGAGCCACTTTCATAATTCTTAGATTATTCTTATTTTTTCTAATAAAACTAGTTGTTTGTTGCCTTTGGCTTTAGGTTTTAAATTGAGGTTTTTCCGACTGCGACGTCGATCTCATCTTGTTTTTTGGAAAACAATTAAGAGGTCTTTTCACATTAACTTGAATTCGTTGCGTGTCATGAAAATTAAACAACTTGATGTCCAAGACTTTCAAAACCTTATGTTTCCAATTAAAATTCCTGTGTCAATTATTCTCTAAAACCACAACCCGAAAACCTAAACTTCACTACTGAATTACAACAACTTGCTCTATAACCCGCAACATATGGTAAGTGGTGATATTTCAATGGTTATGTTCTATTGAATTAGAGTGGTATTCATAAAAAAATGTTAATTATTTGTTTTATTGTTTACACAGGCCAAAATATGGGGAAAAGGAACAAATCCTCGACTTGAATGCAAGGAGTTCAAAAAATTAAAGATAGACTAAAAGAGTTAGAGGATCCAAAACTAGGAAATTATAATCTGAAATCAACTTTGATTTCTGACACCACTTTCGAAATGCAAGATGCAAGATGTAGGTACGATGAAATGGGAGGAAATTTATAATTTCTTTGAGAATAGAGAGTGGCTAAAGTAAAAAATCTCTAATAACGAGAAAAATGCACAATATGAGAACATTAGAAGGACAAAATTACACAAGGCTTTTGCTAGGGCTAATTTTTTTCCTTATTATGACATGATACAATGGATTTAGGGGCATATTGACATTTGTACATGTACAATTACAAATTATAATAGAAATGTGATAACATACTGAAGGTTAGACAACATTCGAGCAATTTATAAGCTCAATTCTCTTGCACTGTATTTTACTTCTCAATTTCTTGACAATTTCCACAATATAGTTTAAAATAAAGTGGCAAAAATTATAATAAATTGATTGAAGATTGGTTGCAGGAAGAGAAAGAGGGTTGCAAACTTAAATAATCTAAAGATTATCTCGTTGTTATTTTCAAAAGGCCTTTGAGGTTCATCGTCAAAATGTTGTCTATATTATATGGGGAAAAAGGACCCTAAGAGTTTCAAAACTTGATGGTTGTTGTTGATTCACAGTATCCACCATAACTCAAAGTGTTTCAATTACACTGACATTCTCTCTCAAAACTTGTCAGCTGATTTGAAGTTGGAAGTGTCATGGCCTCTAGACTATGAACACACCTTTTGTATGTCTGCTTATCTTTTGGACATTATGATTGCCTTTGTCCCCTTTCCTATGATGAAGTGGAATTATGTCATAGATCATCAACTACCCATTCAAATTTATGCTTCAATTTTATTGGAAAGTAATTATAAATTTCATTTTTATGACATTTGCAATTATGTAATGATCTCTCTACATGAGGTCATCTTTGGCAGTGCTCCTCTAAGGATTGACCAAGAGTTGAAGAGGCACTTGATCAAATACGAAATTGGTTCATTGAAGAGTTGTTTTGCTATATTAGAATATATGGGAGTGAGGTTGGTCCACATGAATTGCCAAGGTACATTCTTGAAAGAATTGCTTTTATAGAATTAGAAAATCAAACAACATTAATTGGTCAAGCATGAAATATGAGTAAACATCAGAAGAATATTTGGCCAAAATTTACAATTATGTTTGGAAGAATAAAAATTGAAGGACATAGGTCATTTATACAAGGAAGATGAACAACTCAACAGTGTGTGGTTACTCTCATTACCCCATTTTGATTATGACCCTAGTGGAATAATAAATAATCATTATATGGTTTTGAGCTATATTAAAACTTTTACACATCAAAGGTCTCCTTTCGATGATGTTTTCATAAACATTGATAGTTTTGATAAAGCGTTTGAAAGGGGAAAACTAATGAGTGTTGAGGACAAGGAAAAACTTTAGGAATTTAGAGAAAACACTTATGAATATTTTCTTAAATAGAAGAGTGTTGTGAGCTCTATTGCAATTGAAAATTTGAAATCTCTTGAATGTCTAAAAGTTAATTTTAATTGGTTTCTTTTAGAAGCAGTGTCTTCTTCTGAGTAGTTTCAAGAAATTCAAATTGAAAATATGCCTTATGTTTCTATTATAGTTCAGTAATCATCGAGTCTAGAAGTTAGCAAAGATGTAAATGTTAAAGAACAACAACAAGAAGATTAGATGATCGAGGAAAGCATGATCATTAAAAAGGCTAACGACTAGAAATAAGACACAAAGGCGCAAGTAACCAAGATCATTATCTTCCTAAAAGACATTATTTTTCTGGATTCTCTTGAGGAAGCCACCCAAGAGGACTTACAATCTAAAAAAAATTCTAAACAAGATGAAGAGACAGAGATAGCTAAAAAGGACGAAAAGGAAGTTGTTCATTCAATAGTTACAAAAGGCTCTTGATAAAGAGATTGATTCAATTGAACAACACACTAAAACCACTAACCTTTCAGTGCCAAAAACATTCCCCACAGTTTCCATGACTCCCATCTCAACACAAATTCCTCCAACTTCATTTATTTTTAAGCATGTCACTAAGATGGAACCAATATCTAAAATTGTTCCATCTTTGACTGAATATTATTTCAATACACAAACAAAATATGTTGTAAGAAGGGCCAAGAAGAGGAAGCTTGACACTGCTGAAACAATGTCTGAATATAACTAGAATCCAGATGGAGACGTGAGGGAGAAAGGTGAACAAACTTCACAGGCCCTTGGAGTGTTTCTTAATAGTCAACAATATCATGTCAGTGAACTTGGAGCAACTTATCAAAGTAAGTTGCAAATAATTAAAGAGTTAGAATTGTAAATTGAAAAGAGCAAAGCATTTACTAAAGAAAATTGGCAAGCTCATTCTGCAACCTTGGTTAGAGGCTTTACTATTGAAAGAGACAACTTACTAAGTCGGTTTAAAAGTCAATTGAATGAATTAGAAGTGAAGCATTCACAATAGATTGAACAAATGAGAGAGGCACATGAAAAAGAAAACCAAATATTGAAATAAGAATTTAAACGCACCATTGAAGTTATGACAAAAGCACTAAAAGAAAAAATTGAGACTTTGTAGTCTCAAGTGAAACATGATCATGTTTCTAAACAAAGCCTGAACATATTCAAAGAATAGGTAGTGTAGGTTAACCATATACTGGAAAAAGATCAAGCTATATTATAGCTAGAATGGATAAGATTTGTATACTTTATCACGAGACTGTGAATCTGAATGAAAGTATTGAATATTTGGTTGAAGAAGATACAACTGTTAAAGAAAGATTTTAATCAATTCTTGAATGGGAAAAGAAATTGCAACCTGAGCACATTCTAAAAACCACTAATAAGGAAAAGAGACTCATGTATGCTTAATTAAATCATAGAGAATCAGAAGCAAAGGAAATCCAGGTGTGGATCAAGAAAATCGTTGAACATTGAATCAAGGTATGGGAAACTAGGACATATTTCATTGACAAATTTGATCTTCCTAGATCCAATCCAATAAGGGAGACAACCCATGGATCTCTAAATGAACCGCAGAAAAAAGATTGCAAAATAGAATATCTGAGAGTGATAACTAAAACCAAAATTTGGACCCAACAAACTTTCCAAAATCTTTTGCAATTTCCTTTTGAATAGATCAAACTAATTTCAAAGTTTGTTGTTAAGTATAGTAGAAAGAAAAAGTTTATTCAGAAATTGGTGTCAATATGCCAGGATGACATTGCTCATTTCCATGTGATTCATTTTTTTGCAATTTATTAGGTGTATACAGATTGGTTAAGCTTCATCGAAACAAATGTTTTGCATCTACTCATCATTGAATATAAGGACTCTAAAGACGAAAATGAAGTTTGAAATAATTTTTCATTTTTCCTGGGAAATTACCATTAGCCAAGGATAATATTTCATTTTTAGCATCATGTTTGGTTAAAGAAAATATTCATTTTTTTAATTATTTTAATTTTTTAAGGCCTATTACATTGGTCCAAGGGTCGATGAATTGTGGAACTGAAAACCTGCAGTATATAATCAATTTTTGAGGCTAAGTTTTTTTGGAGACCAAATTCAGAATTGATCTTGTTTATGGGTTATGTGTCTGATGTGTTATCATCATTATAATTAATTAATGGATGTAGGTGGTATTCATTTTCTAACATTGTTCATATTCAACTATGATTTAATCTTGTGATATTATGTTAACATTTCTAAAGATATGTTGCAATGTATTTTTAATGTCATATAAATATTATGAACTGTTTTTTGTTTATGTTCTTATTTGATGATGAAATCTAAAATCAGAACAATTTTCATTTCACTTTTGGTTTAAGAGCTTCTTCAAAAACATCTTGTGTGGCTTCATTGTTCTTTGTTCCATCAAGTCAAAATGGTTGGGCATCAAAAACAACTTGTATATTTTTTGTAGGTAACTATAAGTACAAACATATGTCATATATTTTCCCTATTATTCAGTTTAATTTTATCATTTTCATTTTTTAGTTTAGTTATAGTTTAAGTCATTATAGGCAACTAGGCGTTGGTTATATAGAGTATAAATCAATTTAAACAAAAGATTTTGAGGGATGGCTTCCTAAGTTTAATCCGGACTGACTCATCACTGTTGAGAAGTGCATTAATTTTGTATGTTATCCCTTGAACTAGGAGCAACTTAACATGAACATAAATTCTCTGTCATACATGTTATATGTGTTGAGAGATCCTCTAAAATTGTTTGTTAAAATTTATCAACATAGGTCTTTGTATGATTGTTCCAATGCTAGATTATTCTAGATTTTTTTTTGGTTACTCATGTTCAACTATTTACTCTTAGGAATCTAAACCAATGGGTCATTGATAAGAGCATGTATCGATCAATGTTTTCCTTTTGCTTTAGTCAAGTACAGACAAAGCTACAAAGCTACATTTTGACCTGATTGCAAGCTTTCAGTAGGCATAACACATGTTATTGGGCAAGCTCATTTTGATCCATCGACGGAAGACAAGCCAATCAACATGGAGCAATTTCAAGAAATTATTCTAATAAACTAATAACTCTTCTTCATATTCCTATATGAGATCACCCTTTTAGTTTCTTTCAGACCCCTAGGTCAAATTCTAGTAATTTAAATTAATTTGTTGTCAAATTTGAAGTTTGATGGTGAAGAGAAGTCTTTGCATTTAGTCATATTAACTAATTCTAATGTTGCATATTAGGATTTAAAAATTGTTCGGGAAAATGGAATATGTCAAATGATTGACCGCACACTGGAAATATAGCACATTTCTAGCCAAATCATCTCATAGTTAGAAATAATTCATGCAACTCCTTGTCATCACTGAGCCAAAAGTATGATTATGAAGAACTTTATAGTTAATTTGATATAATACGCAGGAATGGAAATGAACATATGGGCCATTTACTTCAAAGGCTATGAAAATTTATTGTATGTTCTAAAGTAACAAAACATCCACCCAATATATCCTTGACTAGTTTTCATACCTTCTTTTTGCTTATAAATAAGAAGAGTTTCCCTTAGGCAATCAAAAGAAATTAATGTTGTGCAACTTTTGGAAATGTCAAATATTAGAATGAATTCTAGTGAATCAATTGAAGATTTCAACCAAAGATTCCATTATATATTTAATGGAATACTAAAGACTAAGAGATGACATGTTCACTAAGATTTATATCATTGCCCTTCTCTCAAATTTATGACTATCAAATTCCTGATGTTTTCTACTGCATCAAGGTGACAATTCCTAAATGTCTTCAACTCTTTTTGTAACACAAAGTTTGTACTCTACATTGTCCCATGTTACCATGGAATATAACATTTTATTAAAATTTTCGAGAATGTCAAATTATAACATAATTGTAATGAATAATGAGACTCTGAAAGTTTTGAAAATACAATCCTCATTTATGGAATGCAAAAGAGAACCATGCTCAAATTTGCATGACCATGGACAACACATGATCAAATGTACAAGAGGAGGAAGAGGAGAAGAGCACCTTCTCCCTAAATTTCCTTTATTTAAGTGCCTTCAAATATAAAATGGTAGAAAAATACATTTCTTATTGAAGATGTAATGCATAATGCTCCCTTCTTCCACCTTTAACCTTCTGCTATGTTTGTTCCACAAATGGATTGTATAACCTTCCCTCTCTAAATACACAATGTTGGCACTTCTCCATTTCACATGTCGTCTATTACTTGAACTAATAAAATATCTTTAAATATGATAACATGCCACTAGATAAAACACAAAAGGGGATATTATTTTAACTTTGTAACTAGTTGGATTGGCAACCACGATGACAAGTTGGACACTTGTGACCCTAGTTGTTGCCATCAAATGTCAAGGTGAACTCCTGTATGAACTTGAATAATAGAATATCATGTTTATTGAACGAATGAATGAGGGTCGGGAATTGGCCCCAATGTCCATGTGTCATTTTCCAACATCATCCCAACATCGACATTTTGAACAACCCCACAAGTAGTCGGCTAGTCGGTCGATCGATGTAAAATGAGTATCGACCATAGTCAGGGCCAACCATAGTGGGAAGTACCACTATTTTGGAGAACAAGAGAAGGCGCCTACTTTATGTTATTTTATATGTTAATTAAAATGTTATGTTCTAATTTATTTTTAAAATATAAATAATCAATATACAAATTACATTTTGTTGCTTTCCAAAAATTTAGATCATAGTTTTCTTTTTTTTAAATGCCTAATATTATTTTATATTTTCATAATAAAAATATATAATACTTTTCAACTTTATTTCAATATTTAATTAGCTATAGTATTAATAATTTATGAATCATTTAAAAATATATATTAAAACAATATTCTCGTTATTATATATCATTAATGTCACTCAAACACTGAGTAGCATATTCATTCTTAAAACTTATCTAAAAAATAAACAATTTTAAAAAATAAATAAATAATTACATACACATATCACAACCCCGTACACCCTTTACAACTCTGCCTATTCCATGTGGACAATGCCTAGGTACACACTACAACTCGGTCACTACTTACACTGCAACATTACTCCAATAATAATCGACCTTTTAATCAATACATGCTTCACATACACAATTGAGAAAGCTCACAAAATCTAGAGTCTTCACCAACGCATTTAGTACCTTTTTTAAAGCAAAAATTGAGAAATTTTTAAAGATAATAGAACTTCCATTTTTAAAACACGACGTTACATGTTGCTTTTTAAATAGAATATATTGTGTTTCAAATATCACTGCCTTAAATTTTAAAGGAATTTTTAAAGTCATATAATAATTAATATTATATGGAATAAAAAAATTAATATCATTTAATTATTAGTTTAAAGATAAATAGTAATTATTATTATATAGAATAAAAATTTAAATGTAACTTTATTATTACTAGATTGTATAATAGTAATTATTACTATTTATTTGTAAATACTATTGTAAATTCAAAAAGGAAACCAACAAATTGTTTCCATGTTGTTGGTAGCCTTTTTTTGTAACTATAATTGTGATAAGCAAGAGCATCTACAATGTAGTCTTTTTTCAAATGTGACAATGAATTCATACCTTTCAAATTTCAATAATTAAATTAAGTGGCAAGGAAGCAAGAGAATCTGCAATGTAGCCTTTTTTCAAATGTGACAATGAATTCATACCTTTCAAATCTCAATAATTAAACTAAAGTGGCAAGGAATACTAGCTATGTTGTCTTGTTTATTATTGATTTTTTCACTTTTTAATATATATATATATATAAGTTTTTAAAGGATAGTCATTTCCCATCATTTTGAGATTTTAAATTTTACTCGGGGTTTCAAAAACTAAATATAATGAATGATTTTTTATATTTATTTTCATTATAAGTATGATTTAATATTATTTTATCATATTTGCATAGTTTATTATAAGTAGTGAACACTTTTTTCATTATTAAAAAGAAATCGATATCATTTAATAATAAAAATATTATTATATAGTGCATAAAAATAATACAAGTTATTAGAGGTTGATCATGGGTATGAAAAATCCTAGGAGATTGCAAGCCTTTGACTGAGTGATTCGAGTATGACTCCTTCTTGAGGATGGGATCGTCCCCCTCTTATAGAAATATAGTTGCAAGAATAAGCATGAGAAATAATGGGCCTTTGCTTAGATCCAACAATATAGGAAAATCCCCAACTCTAACCAAGAACCTTTGGGTAGTAGAGATGAAATGTCCAAAAAAAAAGTTTCAGAATAGGAAACTAAAATGAAGGGAATTGTGGGAGGACAATAGGAAAAATCAAGGATATGCATTCCCCAAGCAGAGAAGATACCCAAATTTGAGGTAACATCAACAAAAATTGGAGAAAAATTCAATATATGTAATATCAAACCCTCATTGGTAGATTTTTGGGTTTGGACGATTAAAAGAGCCCTGATACACTGGGTCTAGAAAGATTGGCAGCCAAAAGGGACCGATGAACTCAAAAAAATAAAAAATAAAAGAAAAAAATCAAGATTGACCCTATTTCTTCAACTTTACAAATTTGTAAAGTTCAACTTTGGAAGGAGCGCTTCTACCCAGAATAAGACTTTTCAATACCTCCAATATTGATTAGGTTTTATTCCCTACCACTGGAATTTTGGGACATAGAAACACTACAAGGTTTAGGCAATTCCCTAGGCTCGTATGGCATGTGCTCGAAAGCCACAAAGCAAGGTCGACATACATCATATGTGACAATATGCATCTACATGAATATAACACAATTGTTGCCTACCAACATATGCATCACCTACCAAGAAAATACTTGACTCCAACCAATTGATTAAGAGCATATCCCATTTAGGAATGGGAATTGTCATGAGTGTGGCCATATTTTTCAAGAATGTTTTCTAAACTCATTTCAAGAGACATCAAAACCTTAACTAGAGAGGTATTCATAAGGATTTTAAAAAGCACCCTTAAAATGGGAAGACCAATAGAAGAAGCTTAGGAAACTCATCCAAAGAAAAAATAGGGTGGAAATAGGCATGAAGCTCTAAATACAATAGAAGAAAAGCAACCATAAAATGAAGTAAATCCAATAGAAAAGAAGCAAATCAAAGAAACCAAAACAATGACCCCGCATGGAGAAACACATCAAAGAAATTGAGAAAATGAGCAAGAAGAATTAAGTAGTCCAAACAATGCATAAACGCAAGAGGAACAAGAGGGGATTCTAGAAATAGAAGAAGTGGAGGACATGAAGTTCTATCAATTGGATCTATAAACTCTAGCATTAGCTTTGGAAAACTAGGATCAACTAAAAATTCTAGAGCAAGAGGTGGAACTAATATTCAAAGCATATATTCAAGCCCAAAAGTTGCAATACCATCAAGCAAGAGGTAAGAACAATAATGACTCCTTTTCCTTAGGTGTTCGTAAAGTTACCAACAAAAAAAAATATAAAATCCAACAAAAAGGAGAAAATAAGAGGCCATAAATCAAATAAAAATATCATCTAGGAAATGGGAGAGAAATTGGTGAATTAAGGTAGCATAAAGCTAATGATTAATTCCTACCAACTATAATCCTCTACACAAATATGAAAATCATCTCATGGAATGGAAGGGACATGAATGGAAAATATAAACATAGGCTCCTTGTGGAAAAAACAAGGACATATAAACATGTTATAGTTAAGCTGCAAGAAACCAAAAGTGGAGAAAGTAAAATTACTCTAATATCTCAAAAAATATGGAAATATTGCAAATATATACCTATTGATGTTAGGGGTGCATCAAACAATATAGCAATTTGATGGAATCCGAGGGAGATCATTCCATCATACTTCGTAGCAACTTCAAGATCCATCACAACTAATTTTTAAAAGTATATATGATACATGAAAGGATACATAACCAAGGTGTATGGACCCACCATCCCTACAAAGAAATCAACCTTCCTCAAAAGCATTAAAAATTTGCAATCACAACTAGAAGCAAAAATTTGGTTTATATGAGGTGATTTAAATTTAATAAAATCATTGTAGGAAAAAAGGAGGAATACGTAGGTTGGATAAGGAATCACAACATTTCAAAGGAGAAGAGTTGGAATTTGTAGATGTGTAAACTCCTAATGGAAACTACCCATCAAATGATAAAATATGGGGTAATGCTCAAATTGCTTCAAAACTAGATAGGTTTCTCATATCATAATCGTTGGTTATCAAAGGCATGCAGATGGAAGCACATGTTTTTCCAAGCTATTGGTCATATCATTGGCCAATAAGATTATCAATAGACTGGAAAAATTCCCCACTACATCAACCTTTCAAATTTGAATCCTTTTGGTTAAGATGTCCTTCTTTTAGAGAAAATGCTACAAAATGGTGGAGTGAAGCATCGGTTATTCAAGGAACAAGTATGCATAACTTTCAACAACAACTTGGGGTGGCGGGAGGGGGAGGGATTCTCATTAATCCCGAAGGAATCATTGAATATAGATATGCTTTGGGGCTTGGATGGAAGATCAACAACCAAGCATAAGTGTATGGCTTGTTCCTGGGCCTCAAATTGGCTCAAAAGAAGGGCATAAGAACAATATAGGTTTTAGGGGACTCCATGATAATTATTAAGCATATGATCTATGCTTCATCAGCTAAAAACACTACCTTGAACCAAATTATCAAGAGATCCCAGGGGTTGATCCCCTCCTTCGAATTGGTGTCTTTCTTCCATATTCTCAGAGGAAATAGCCATGAAGCTGACAAACAGGTTAGCCATGCATGTCAGTTGAGAGAAGAAAGATGCATTGTGAATGAGGTCATGAGCACGACTAACATCCCATAAGTGTGTTGATGAGATAAAAAAAATTGGATTGTGGAGGTTGCTCTCAGCCTTACAATGAAGTCAACAAATTTTGGAATTGGGGATATTTCTTTCAAATTTATTAGGGTGGTTATTTGGCCCCTCCAACCTCCCCTTAGCCCTACCCTTTCCTTTCCATCCCTTCACCTTCCCTTCACCTTCCCTCTTCCCTATTTACCCCCCTCATCCCTTCCTTCCGCCATTCTCCTATCGTTTTCCCCACCGCTCCCCTCTCCCATCAGTCCCGCTTCCCCTCCTTCCTACCATGTTCTCCGCCTCTGCCCACCTCATCCCCATGTCCCTTGGGCCCTATCACATGATTACATGTGAGCCCTGGCCTGTCATGGAGCCTTGTGGCAGGAGCGTCCTCTACTCACATCTGCGACGTGGCTGTGTTCATCACCCTAGTACTACAATTGTTCATGGAAGAGACATTTGCATGTTTATTTAGTTCCCAAACCCTGGTTCAAGGTGCAAAGGACAACACACCACCTCGGGAGATTGCAGGATAATGGGGATTTCAAAGCAACATTTAATTCTGGTGCACAAAACAACCCTGTTCGCCCATGGGAGGATGCTTAGGAGAAGTGTTGGGATTTTATGGTAGACGACTGGGAAATAATGGAAGTCCATCGAGATCTCAATTGCATCAGCTTCTTCACACGGTGCAACATCATCTCACATTCCTACAGCTGTTATAAAAGGAATAACGATATGTTCAGGTTTTATAGTTTAAGTTTCTATTTTGCTCAGGTGACCCCTGCGAAGGCCTGGAGGCTAAAGTTGAGGTTGTTGCGAGTCATTTGTTGGGTCTAGGTTGAAGGGAAGAAACTCAAGGAGTTGGATGTACCTTATATTTCGATTGGGAAGCTTCAGGGACCATGGATCTGAGTGCAATTGAGGGTTTGAGTGTTGTTGTTGGGTTGCTTGTCATTATCTTGTTGAATTGGGAGGAGGTTCGGGTCTAGAGCCTCGGGGAAGAATTGAGCGTCGACTCACAGAGGGAAGTCTATTTGAACATGACTGAATTTAATATTGTTGTTGGAGAGAAGGTTTACAAACGTCAAGTTTGTGAGGGTGTCCTGGGTCAGAACCCTGGGGCTTTGTTGGAGGATAGTGAGGTGGACGGGGTGGTGGAAGGTTGGTTCCTAGAATGGTGGGTCAAGAGCACCCAGGAATTGGGTGGGAGTGACAGAAGGTTCTGGGACATTCTATGTAGTCTAAAGATGGATTTGAGTGTGTAGAGCGCATAGGATAGTTCTTGGTCGGCCTCTTAGGGCAGTCGCAGGATGAGGTCAGGTGGGTTGCTGGTGGGAATTTCTTTGGCAGGTATGAGAAATCAGACAACTTGCATCATATGTGTGCAGTAACACTTGGATTTAAGGGAAGGCCTGGATGAATTGCAGTGCAATATACATCATCAACAGCAAGAGAACCAGACGATGCAGGAGAGACAACTGGAAAAGAGGGAGTGTAGTCGAAAGTTGTAAGATGAAGTAGATGCACTGCGGTAACAAATTGAGTAGCTAAAGCTCAAAGTGGAGGAGAGCAACAAGAAAAACGAGGAGGACTCTACCGAGATGGACCTGAACAAAGGCACCGAAGAAGTATCCATTGGCCTAGCCCTTAATAGTCCAACGCCAATGGATATTTAGTTTTTATAAGTTTTTTCTCACAGTTTCTAAATGGCACAATGTAAATGTAAATATTTAATGCTTCAGTTTTGTCGAATTTATAGTTGTAGGAGCTTTGGAATGGGGATTTTTTGTGAGTAGAACAAAGAAAACTTATACAACAGGTTTTTAGACCAAATGATATATAATCAATGCTTTGAAATCTTGAAAAAACTATGTAAAATCCTAGTTTTATTTGCGAACGGGCACGCTATATTTATATAAAAAATCTACTCATTCTGGTTTTAAAAAAAAAAAGGCTTTCAACAAAAATTGAAATATGTTCAAAGCTAGCTAAAATATTGGAACAAAAAAGATCTTGTGAACATCCAAGAGGCCAAAGCCCTTCTTAATTAGGAGATGATAGAAATACAACAACAAAGAGTGCAAGAAGGGAGAATAGATAATTTAGCAAAAAAGGAGACAAAAACACAAACACAACTAAAGGAAAGATCTTATTAAGAGGATATTATTTGGAAACAAAAATGATAGGTTCAATGGCTCAAGGAAGGGGAAAAATACAAAAGTTTTCTAGATATGAATGATTCAATATAGAAATCAAAATAGAATCACTTGCATCAAATATTCACAAGGTAAAAAATTAGAAAATCACAAAGATATGGAATAGTAGTTTCTTTCCTTCTACAAATAGATATTGATAGAACTCGAGATAAATGTATTTCCATATGAAATATTGGACAACATTCCAAATCTTATAACACATGAAAACAATACTTTCTTTCTCAGTGAAATCTCAAAAATGGAGGTCAAAAAAGTGGTGATGGAAGTGAGTAAAGGGAAATATCTAGGACTTGATGGATTCACAACTTATTTCTTCTAGGCTTGTGTTGCACATGCGTTATATTCTTTGCATGACTATCTCCATGCACGATATGCTGCATCGGGTGTGGTGGAGGGGGTCACACTACCATACCACCCTTGCATGGGGTTCAATTGAAAAAAAAAAATATTTGGCCAGTTTTTCCCATTGTTTTGCGCATGGTTTTACACATGGTGGTTTTGACCATGGTTTTTTAGATCTAGTCAAATGAACTACGATTATTTTGTAATCCAAGGTTAATGGATTGGGGGTCTATGAATGCTTCAACATGTATATAATGTATTGTAACATTGAAAGAAATAATGAAAAACCAATTTGGTTTTCCCGATTTTAGGTTTTAGGAGAAAAATCTCTCCGTATATTTTATGTGATTACCATGGTATCTTTTTTGTTTTTTTTTGAAGAATTAAATTGTAGGTATTTTCTATATAGGGTTAAAACCTACATTTAGTATCACAACATTTTTGGCTTCAAGGGGATGCCTTTGTGGCTAAGGGATTTTGCTCAAGCCTGTGGTAGACCATGTTACAGTAAGAGATCTACATGATTTATTGTTGTGGTGAAATGAAATAGCGACCAATGGAAGTATGGAAATCAAGAAATTCAACTGACAGAGTTTTGAGTTGTGGAAGCTCGAGATGGAGGATTTGTTGGTGGATGAAGATCAATGGATCAGTGTGGATCCAAGTACTGAACCAGCGAAAATGTCGACAAAAGATTGGACTAAGTTGGATAAGAAGGCAAAGAGCACAATATGGTTGTGCATCTTAAATTCATATTACGAAATGTTTCAGGAGAAGTTACATCAAAAGATTTGTGGGACAAGTTAGGGACTTTGTATCAGTTTAAGTCCTTGGTAAATAACTTGTTCCTACTAAAGAAGTTGTATAATCTGAGCATGAGGGATGGAGACTCGATGATAAAGTGTTTGAATGCCTTAAATACTATGGTAAGTTAGTTATTATATGTTGATATTAAGATTTCATATGAGGATAAGTGCATTAGTTTGTTATGTTCTCTACTTGACTCATGGGATGGTCTAGTTGTTTCCATAGGTAGTAATGCAACTACCTTAAAATTTGATGAAATAGTATGATCCTTGTTATTCAGAGGAGATGAGATGGAAAAATATGGAGGCCCAGAATGGAGTTGCCTTGTTTGTAAGAGGATTCTCCCAAAACAAAAATAGCAAAAATTTGTTAAGTGGGATATCTAAATCTATAGGGAGATCTACATATCTAGGAAAAATTGTAAAGGTATGTTGGAAATATGATAAATAAGAGCACTACAAGAAAAATTGTAGATCCAAAACTACCTAGAAAGGAAAGGGACTTGATGATGCTCCTTCTGCAAAAGAAAAACCACCTCAGATGAAGGTAGGGATGTGTACTTGGCTTCTTCAAGTACACGTGTAGATCATGAGGCATGATTGATTGACTTGATGCATCCTTCCATATGATTCCCCATAGGGAGTGGTTCTGCGAGTATGAGAGATATGATGGTGGTGATGTCTTCCTAGGCGATCATAGGAAAACCATAATCATAGGAAGAGGAAAATTCAGGTTAAAGTTGATATATGGAAGGATTAGGACACTCCTTGGTGTTCTACACATTCGAAGATTGGCAAGAAATCTATTATCTATAAGAAAGAAGGATGATGTAGGTGTAAAAACAATGTTTGAGAAATATACCTGCAATATGGTTCGAGCATTAGTATTGATGAGGGGAGTTTAGATGGGAACTTTGTACAAACTATTGGGTAATATTGTTATTAATGAGTTCAACAGTTATGTTGTTCTTGAGAGTAGAACAAAAAATCTTGTAGTCTCTGTAGAAGATCATGTTATGGCATCAAAGGCTAGGACATATTAGAGAGAATGGCCTTCAAATACTACATGATAATGGAATGGTAGAAGGCATGGCTATTTTCTCTTTGGATTTTAATTTTTATGAGCATTGTGTATATGGAAAATAGAATCAGGTGAGGTTTTCCTTTGGTGGTAAGAGGGGAAAAGAAATATTAGAGTTAGTGCACAATTATGTGTTTACACTAGTGTCGGTTCCATCACTGGGTAAATATGTGTACTGCATCTCATTTATAGATGACTTCTCAAGGAATATGAAGAAGAAATTTGAAGTCTTTACAACTTTAAAGAATTTAAGGCTCTGGCAAAAAATCGGACAAAGAAGAAGATTAAGGTGTTGAGTGCAGATAATGGTAGAGAGTTCTACAAGAAGGAATTCAAGGAGTTCTATAAGAATTTTGGTATAACATGACATAAGACTAATCCATACACACCTCAACAAAATGGAATTGTAGAAATAATGAACCTAACATTGATGGAAAAGGAAAGGAGCTTGCTCATTGGTGTTGGGTTAAGATAACAATTATGGGCAGAGGCAAAGGATATTGCATGTTACGTAGTTAATAGATCACCTTCATCAACATTGGAGGACAAGGCTCCACATGATGTATGGAATGGTAAGAAACCATGTCTCTCACATCTCGGGGTAATTGGATGTGATGCATATGTACATGTTCTAAAGGAGAAAAGAACCAACTTGGATAATAAATTTGAAAGGTACATCTTTATTGGGTATAAAGATGGATTAAAAGGTTATAAGCTTTGGAACTCATATACAAAGAAGGTTGTGTACAATTGAGATGTGGTATTTTGAGAAGTGAAGGATGTCATGAAATATGAAGTCCTACCAAGGGAAAAGGAACCAAAGAAGATAGAGTTGAATTGAAGGATGAAGAATCATACTCCACAAAAGAACAAGAATTAGAAGAAGAAGAAGAACCACATAGTCTGATTTTTAGGAGATTAGTTTGGGAAATAAGGTAGCTAAGGAGGTATACTCCATTTGATTTCCTTTCAAATTTTGCTTTATATATCACTAATGATGATCCTAGAACTGTTGGGGAGGCAATAGATTTAGAGGATGGCGAACTCTAGAAAAGACCATGGTTGAAGAAATGGCAACCTTGGACAAGAATGAGGCTTGGGATCTAGTAGAGTTGTCAGCTGGAAGAAAACCCATTCGCAACAAATGGGTGTTTAAGAAGTAGATGATTGTAGAAGGAAAAGTGGAGAAATACAAAGCTTAATTAGTAGAAAAATGTTATTCCTAGGTGTCGGGAATTGATTTTGGTGATATTGTTTTCTCTTGTTGCCAAGTTATCTTCTATTCAATTACTTTTATATGTTTCTGTTGCTTTTGATTTTGAGGTAGAACAAATGGATGTAAAGGAAACATTCCTACATGGGGATCTGGAAGAAGAAATATAGATGAAGCATTCATAAAGATTTGCAATGTAAGGTGAGAAAGAAATGGTATGTAGACTAAAAAAGTCTGTATGTGGGTTAAAACAATCACCAAGGATGTGGTATCAAAAATTTGATACATGTATACAGGGACTTGGCTTCACAAGGATCAAAGTGGATCACAATGCATATTTTAAATTAGTTGGTGATCATGTTATTTATTTTTTCTTTTATGTGGATGATATGTTGTTGATAGGAAATGACAAGAGATATTATCCAAGATGTGAATACCCAATTGTCCTCTAACTTCAACATGAAGGAAGGATCTTGGTGCTGTAAATTTTATTTTGGGCACATAAATTAAAAGAGATACAAAAAAGAGGAAACTCTCGTTAAATAAGAGGAAGTATATCAAGACAATATTGCAAAGGTTTAAAATCTAGGATAGTAAACTAGTGAAGGTTCCTATTCTTGTGGATGTAAATTTATATGCAAAATAATGTCCCAAGGCATAGGAAGGGGAAGAGGACATGTCACATGTTCCATATACAAGTGCAGTTGGAAGTTTATGTATACAATGCTCTATACCAGACCAGACACTGCACATGCAGTGGGAGTATTAAGCAGGTTTATGTCAAACCAGGGAAGGAGCATTAAACATCAATAAAGTAGTTTTCTAGGTATGTACGTGGCACTAGTGATTATGGTTTGTGCTACCAAGGAAGACCAAGATTGGATAGAGTGTTGGACATACATGTATTTTCTTGATGTTGACTGGCCCGACTAGCCTAGAGATCTAGATCATAGAATATCTACAAGTGGGTATGTATTTAAACTATTTGGAGGAGTAATCTATTGGATGAGCAAGATATAATTTGCAATGGCACTTTCAACTACGGAAGTTAAATACATGGCCACCACTCGTGCAAGTAAGGAAGTATTTTGGCAATAGAGGCTGTGTTTGGGTATCGGGTTGGTAAAACAAACTATAAGGATAGATTGTGATAGCCAAAGCGAAATTTTCTTAGAAAAAACCTTGCTTATCATTCAAAGAAAAAACATATTAATGTCCAGTATCACTTTGTGAGGGATATGGTTGAAGACAAAAAGGTGTTGTTGGTAAAGGTGGACAACTTGAAGAAGGTTTCATATGCATTGTCAAACTCTAAGAGCACTGAACAATTTTCTTGATGTAGAGAAATAATGGGCATTATTTCCCTGGATTGGTGATTGTGTACTCATGTGGCCCCTTGTGTGCAAAGAAAACAACAAGTGGGAGAATGTTGGGTATGTGTTTTGCACTTGGTTTTACGCATGGTGATTTTGTAGATCCGATCAAAGGAACTACAATTATATTGTAACATAGGGTTGATGGATTGGGGATTTATGGATGCTTCGACATGTATATCATGTATTTTAACATTGAAAGAGATAATGAAAAATCAATCTAGTTTTCCTAATTTTGGGATAGAGGAGAAAATCTATGTGTATATTTTTTGTAATTACTATCGTATCTATTATGTTTTTTTTTTTTTTAATTCCTTTGCATGTATTTTCTGTATAAGGTTAAAACTTATATCTTGTTGGTCAATAATAGGATAATACATATGGGAGTTAGTGCAAAAATCAAGGAGAACAGACTCAATTCGCTATGCTCTGGAGGCTACATTTATAGCATTGGCCCCAAAAGATAGAAAAGGTACGTCTTTTGCATCCTTTAGACCCATAGCACTTTGTAATGCAATATATAAAATAATATCGAAAGTAATAGGTAACAAAATTAAACCCATTCTTTCCAAAATTATCGTCCTTTAACAAATGAGATATGTTGAGGGTAGACAAATTCTTGATAGTATTCTCCTTTCCCATGAATTAGTTCACTCCCTAAAGAGCACTAAGAAGGCTAATATGTGCATCAAACTAAACCTTTCCAAAGCTTTTAATCCATTAAGTTGGAAAAATATGTTTCACTTACTTCTAGCTTCAGATTTGTTGAAAAATGGGCTCATTGGATCCTAACTCTCATATGAAAATCCTTCTTTATTATTTTGATAAATTGACCTCCCTCACAAACCTTTATCCCATCTAGTGTAATATGATAAGGGACCCCCTCTCCCCTTTCCTATTTATCTTAATGGCTAAAGGGTCAAGCTATGTTCTAAAAGATATAGTCAACACAGGTATATTAAAAGCCTCAAGCTTCACAATGTTAATTCAACTACTACTCACCAACAATTTGTAGGTGACGCACCTCTGTCAGGACACCCCTCTACTAGAGAAGCTAAAGCATTTAAGCTCATTTTAGAAAATTTCCAAGCATCCTTGGGAACAAAAATTAATTTTAACAAGTCCCAAATTTTCTTCTTCAATACTCTACTTATTGTGCAAACTCATATCTCCAAAACCCTTGAAATTCAAGGGAGTTCTCCTTCATCCAAATATCAAGGGGCTCCTCACATTGAAAACTTGCTTAGATACATTATTTGGGAGGAACTCATAAGAAAAATATCAAGTTGGACTTTAAATCCCTCAATATTGTGAGAAGACTCATTTCACTCAAATTAGTGCTTCAAACTATGCCATTATATTTGTCTAACCTTTAGGAGCACCCAAGATCATCAACAAAAAAATTAGGAATCTTCAAAGAATTTTTTTTAAGGGGAGGAGCCAAATGAAAAAAATGGGCACTTATATTCTTAGTGAATCTTTTTGCTCAAATTGGATTCCTCAACTTTCCTTTTCACACATTTTTTGCTTGGTTTTGAGGCATCCTTCCTCGCCAGCTTGAGGGAAGGAAACCAATTATTTATGGAGATACCCTCACTAAACATTTCCATGGTAAGAAATTCTTTAAGGAAACTGGGAGAGGCGGCAGGGAAACAAAGATCGTTAATTGGTGCAAATGTGGAAAACGCAACTAGGTCCTCTAATGCGCTAGTTGGAAAGGGGGGACTTGACAATGGCAGATTAATGGAATCCAACTTCACAAAAATATTAGGAGTGGTCAGATTGGGAGTTACAAAGGTCAGGTTGTGGCCCTCAAACATAGAAAGGGATGAAGGGGATGGAGGAAAATTGTTTGATATTCATCACTCTTATATTCTCGATCGAATATGCAAACCAGATTGAAATGAACATTGACCTTGTTCCACACTTAAGACCAATGCATCCAAATCTCATCTTATCTCTATTGATCATGGGTTTTGCATTATATTCATGAGTCTCACATCATACTCTATTTAGAGGCACACAAAAAACCTAATTCGTAGCTTCTCAAATTAGTACATGTGGTTGAACTTCATTGGCCAAGATCTTAGGAATCTTAGGATTCCTAATTATTTTCCAACTAGTTCCAAATGTAGCCTTCGACAACTAGTTTCAATCAACTATGTGTGTGTGCCCAACTATGATCCATTTGATTGCTCCAATTGATTATTGTCCTTTGTTGGTTACTCGACTACCCATTGACTTTGACTGTGGTAACTTCTTTTGACTTGATTGTCGGCTTATCAACTAAACTATCAATTTTTCCTCATCTTCAACCTTCGATTGACAATTTCATTGAATTGAATTCAACCATCTAGTGGATTTGTTGTCCTAGTTGATTGTCCCCAACTAGACTTGTTGAGGTTTATTCCTAGTCATCTTTCCTAACTAGTCATTCAACTCACTGAAATCTAATCAACTGGGATTATGTGCAAAGAGTACACCACATCAACATGATGATCACTTCATCTTGTCCAACATTGGAGGGTTGAGAGTCTTGGTTGCATAGATCCATATCCTCCATCATTTGATGGACAATGTCTTCCTCCTTGAGGCCTTCCTAAATTGATGAAATTAGAGGCAATAAAGTGAGAAGCTTTGTGAAGTTTGCTTACCATATATCACAACAAGGAGCATTTTGTGTCCAAAACATCAATTTTTTGCTTTTGTTGAACCTGTTAGCGCTTGAAATTTCACCTCAGGCTGAAAAAGGCAAACCTCAAGGCAACATCAAACCATTTAGCCTCGTAGCTAGCCCTACGGGGCGGGAGAAGGCTCTCTCCGGTCAATCTCAGTAAAATCTTCAATGGATGAGATGACCAATTGGGTAACATTGATTTTAGGCTAGTAAACTGATCAAAAGGGTTGATTTGGGGTTTTTAGGGTTTTTGGTGGCAAATTGAGGAGATGGCAATTTTGGGTGCGGGGATTGGACACAGTTTCTGCAGGGGGTTCTTTGGGGCGAGGTAGGAGACAGTATTGATGCCTTTGATTGAGGTGGATGATTAGGAATGACAGGTGAGGAGTTAAGGAGAGCAAACAATAACTTGAATTCTCCTTAAACAGTAGAAAACATTGAAATTAAACAAACTTAAAATCAGAGCATGACAGTCATGAATTCTTACTTTAACACTTCGTTTGCTTAATGTGCAGAAGGAAAAGAAAGGAAAGATGAATCACATAACAACAGCTTAACAAGAACATTGAGAACACACCATCAACACATAGAGGTCCACAAGAAATCCCCAAAAGGACTGCAAAAACCCTGGTCTCCTTAGGCAAAATAATTGTAAGAGAACAGTGCAATAATACAATGATAGCTTCTCCCTCAAGAGTCCAACCATGAAAATGAGCAAGAAAGTACATAATATAGATGATCTAACCTCTTTACCTGCCTACATGGGTCGAGCTCACTATGCTAGGAGCTGTTCAACCACTTCTAAACTTAGCAGTACAAACTAGGCAATCATAACAACTTGCCTCTATAAACTTGGAAACCAATTCATTCATTTAATTTTTACCCTTTTCATGAATGAATCTTCTAGAAGAGTTACATAAGGGTAAAAGTGTCTAAAAAGTACTATAATTACATCAAAGAGAATCATCATTCACCTCAAAAAGTCAAACTGAGTCAAATCTGCGTTTTCTAGGCTGTATAGTGCATTTCTGGACAATTCTGCCCGACCGATCGCGCCCCCCTGCCTGACAGGTCGCGCCCCTTTGGAGCCATGTTTGGGGCACTTGCAGGTGGCCAAATTGAGTAAACGTGGGCTTGTTTGAAAGGTCTGTGCGTCTACTTTCCAACCCAACTAGAATTTTTTAATCTGGAGTTCATTTGCCCTATCAAAAATCAATTCTCCCAAGACAACTTTCTGCAGCTCAAAAAGGTGGCAGAAAGTCAAATTTTGCATGTTTTTTGACTTTCTGGAGGCCCAAAACTTCACAAACTCTCAAGTCCATCCATGTGCATATGTAACTTTGCATGCAAAATCTGGAAATTCTGAGTTTTTGTCAAATGGAGTTTCCGGGACGAAGGGTCTCACCGGGGGTGAGACCCGTTAATGAGCAAAAACCTATAAATTGCCAAAAAATACCAAAATTACCCAAAATGCTCAAAATTTCTTGGGATTTGAGCTGTGGCTGAGCTATTTAGTGCTATTCTCCTTCAAGGAAGCCTCGGCCAAGATACGGAGGGGATCGGGCCTCTTTCTCCGTTTTAGTGCCTTTGCCAACCGCCTTTGAAGCACCTTCATCTTTGCTTTGCACACGTGCATCTGCGCCCAATAATGATTTTTCATGTTCCTTAGAAGTTTTTTATTTTGATTGGCCTTAGCCAACATCCTTTTCAAATGAGCATTGTCCCAAATAAGCATAGATTATCGATCTATGGGTCTCAAGTCACCGGGTCTCCTATGAGCCAATTCCCGGTCTTCACGAATCTTCTGCAACTCATATAGCTTGTGCTCATCCTCCAACTGTTTGTTTCGCTGCTCCAAATAGTTAATTATCCATTTTTCCATCAACAATTTCGTGTGCAGCGACTCATTCTCGGTCCTTTGCTCTCGGATGATATCCTTGAGCTCTGTGCTAGGAGAACCGGCGTCGAGATCAATAACTGGATCACCTGACAATCTCTCCTCAATCATGGGCTGCTTGCCCCTCTCTGATACCTATGCTGCTGTCGGAAACGAGGCCCCTTCCACCTGGTGTGGAGATAACACTCGCGGTACTGATGAAGAAGGCGAGGCCCCTTCCACCTGGTGTGGAGAAAATACTCGCCGAGCTACTGCAAATAAGGCCCTTGGGCCTTTCTGATAGGTGACTAGAGGTGAGGAGCTGACATGTCTAGTGACAGGGATGTCATGCTGATGTGATGGTCCTCCCTCCTCGTGAACAACCTCAGGATGTGGCGGTGATGGTATTGTGAAAAACTCACGAGAGATGAACTCCTCCCATGAGATGCCCTGCTGAGTCAACTGATGCAATACTACTAGCTGAATCAAACCATAATGATGAAGGCTCCTGTACTGCTATGCCGGGGTCTTCCTCTGCAACATGGGCACCATCTTCTGAATTTTCTGAAAGAAGAAAACCGGGATGTTCATCATCCTCACTCCGGTGAAATGCATCAAAAGGCAAATATGATATGAGTACAACTGTGAAAATCTGCCCTCACAAGTAAAATAGTGCATAATGAGCCTCATCATGGGAGCATACTCGGTTCTGAGAAACCTGAATGGAAACACACCTGCCAGATGTCTCATGAATGGTGGTCGGACATAAGGCTCAAAGTGAATACTATCTAACATCTTGCGCTTATTCCACACCTCACCAACATTAGGTATCCCTGTAGCCTGTGAGATCACCTCGGGTGTCAATGTAAAGTTCACCCCTGCAAGGTTGACATGTCCATCATGCAAGTG
>APFE030133925.1:59152-146285 GCA_000404065.3 Pinus taeda
GGCCAACTCTCGGTGGTGCTGAATCCGAGAGATCCTCTCGCAAAATTCGTAGCAAGACATGTACTGGAAACATGATACTGCCATAGGACAAGCTTGTAACTTTGTCAAAGAGGTGGGCTCCTCTCGCTTACGATGTCCACCCTTACGAGGCCGCCTCTGTTCCTCAATCTCTGAAGCTGATGACTGGTCATCACTTTGCTCATAGGTTTCGGTTTCTGACATAGTTTAGGAGCAAAGTGGACAAACTGTATTGTTGTTTCTTCCTGTAAAAAATGTTGAATTCTATGATGTTTCAAGGGGACAAGGACATGAGGGAAATGTTAGGGGAGGGACCTTTTTACAAGGAATTAGGAATATAGGAACATAACAGGGATTTGAGGAAAATATTGCAAACAATTATGGCGAATAGGAATACATATTTATAATCAGGAATATTGGAAAATCATTTTAAAAAATCATTGCATATGGGAATACATGTATAGAAAGTAAACATATGGGAATATGCATACATGCATTAACAGGGGAAGATAGGGAAAATTTACAAAACTCTCTACATATTCACCAACAATTTCTTGTGGTTACACATGCATATAGTGCAGCAAGATGAGGGTTTGAGCTTTGTTTTTTTGATGCTTTTGGGAGAGGGGTAGGGTTAGGGTTTGCATTTTTTATTTTTAAAGGGAAAGGGGTAGGGTTTATTTTCTTTGCAAATTTAAAAGGGAAATTGACATGGAAATATAGGGAAAATGAAATGGGAATGAAGAGAATGATTACAAGGGGAAAAACAATGAAACAACGATAAACCCTAGCACCTTTTTAAAAATTTACATACAGCCATATGGAGTGTTTCTTCTTGCACAATTTGATCATTACAAACACACTCATGATGTTTCCCAACTAACCAGCAACCATTCACAAGTTTGCAGAGCCTACCTCAAGCGATTTGATGAATTAGAGGAGCTTGAGCAAATTCTGAAATGAGTTTGGAGGGAGACAGCTTGACGGGTCGCGCACCACACCCAACAAGTCGCGCCCCTCTGACAGGTCACGCCCGTTGCAAAATTTCTCTGTGGGAAACCCTTTGACGGGTCGCGCACCTCTTGACGGGTCGTGCACCTGGCTTGACGGGTCGCGCCCCTGTCCTGAGCCCGATTTTGACCAGTTTTGCCTCAATTCACTTGGAAGTTCTCCCAATCTCTCTTCCAAGGGTTTTGAATACACAATGAGAGTGCAAGGAGGGAGTTTGGGCCTTTATAGGTTTCATTTGAAAAAATTTCATGCTCAAACCCACTTTCTAATGTTTTTTCAGGACACTTTTAAACTTTGTATGTTGTTGTCTTTTTGGTTTCCTTTTGCCCTGAAATTGACTGATTTAATGCTTTTGCTTGATTCTTTTTGCAGGTAGATCATCTGACGGATCTTAGCAAGGGGACTAGGGTTTCATTTTGTTCACTGAAGACTTTCGAAATTTCATCACTTTTTACAAATATTTGAAAAATGACCTTGGCTTTAAAAACAGAGTTTTTAAATCCAAGGTGAAGATTAACTGTACCAGATAAAAATTTAGAAGAAACACCTTTACAATCATCCCTCTGGCTTACTAAACACTCATTGACTTTCAAACACATGACCTTGTAACATTTTTGACCAAAACCCTAGACCTAGGAAATTGACCTCAAGAGAAGACAAGACAAGCTTGAAAGAGCTTTAATGACTGAAATGGCTTGAACCAGCAATGCCAAGAGAGGTATAAACACATCAACTCCTCCATCAGGGTTATGGCATGCCTAACGGGATGCAAAAATTGACACTGATGAGACACCTACCTATGCAAAATGCAAAGAGTTTTGATCGCTGATGGAGGGCTCAAGACCGACTCTAACATAAAGGATGAAACTTTTTCTACCTCTTTGACACCAATTTCCTTCTTATCTATTTGATCTTTCGTTGCATTGTCTTTTTGCTGATTTTTCCTCTCATTTGTAGTAGTACTTGTTGATGGTACCTTACTGGGATTAGGATTAGCAAGCTCTTTTCCTTTCTTATGAGTGTTTGAGTAATCATTCTTTGATTGCATATCCTTTCTTTTTTGAATGTGATTGACCAATACATCTTTGCTCCTTAAAAAATATTGCCTCTATTGTGCAGTCAAAGCATTCATATAACCACACTGATAATCTTTAGATTCAGCCTCCAAAACTACATCATTTGCTAAGATGCAATCCTCATCCTTTTGAATTTTGGGAACTTCTGCATACTCTTTATCTTCTATCAAAAATATGGGTGCACCATCAGCGGTGAAAAAATGATTTGTTTCAAATACCTGATCCTCATCATCTTCCTCTTCCATTCCTTGAACATAATTATGTTGTAAGGGAGTTCTTATTTGTTGTTGTTGTTGTGCTAGTTTCTCTGGTGCTTTTTGCTCTCTCTGCTTGATTAAGAATTGGGGCTGATACTGACCTCTAAAATTAGGATTTCGGACCTGAGGCTCAGGTTTATCCGTGATGGTTAACCGATCAACCATCCGTTCCATTGTTTGAATCAATGTATCCATCTTTGCATATGAAGTAGATGCTACTTCTTTTATGGTCACTCTTTCCTCAGATCTCATTCTTGCTCTTTTGGCCAAAAAATTTTCTTCTGCACTCACAACATTCCTTTGCATGTCTTATAGTGTCATAGGATCTTGTTCTTGCAACTGATATGCCATATCGGCATCAAATATTTCTGGAAAAAGCCAATCCCTGCAGTGGTTTAATTTTTGATGGAATAGCATTGTATACTGCATTAAACCTTGAGCAATAATCTTGCACACTCTCTCCAACATTTCTTTTGATGTTATCATTCTCTGACAAAATTTGAAGTGGATTCTTCTTCACCTCCCACCGGTCTAGGAACTACCTATGGAGGATTGGTAAAGTGGTGATAGAAGTTGTTGGTAAGGCTCTAAACCATTTCCGGACTTCACCTCCAAAGCTTTGTACAAACAACCTCATCATCACATCTTCAATTTCTACTTCATGGAGGTCAAAGAAATCATTCATTCTATCTACATGTTGTTGAGCTATAAGGTATTTTGGTTTGATAATCCGCAGGCATGGCACCAATATTCTGAGGTAAAACAAGGGTTGCATACCAGGTAGCCATAACTCAAGGTGGGGGAGGTGGATTTAATGTAAGCACTATGCTACTTGGTATTTTCAAAGGGGAATTAACAACAGGTGGAGTGGTTTGAACAATCTATAAAGATGAAAGCAATGGGTAAGGGATTGTTTGAGTTGCGGTGGAAGTAAAAGAGATATTTCAAAAATAAAAAGATGGCCTATTTTTCACCCAAGTGTCTACGTTTGGAGTAAGGTTCTACAACTGATCAAGAGCTCGGATAAGTTGTGACCCTATTTTACTTTGGGTAAACAAGTCTTCAACAGGGTTATCAAGAGATATAGAAGAATAAAAAAATATTTGATCAAGATAACACAAAGACTTGCTACGAATGAGACTTTCCTCAAAATGAATATCAAACTCAATATCTTGCAAAGTGTCTAACTTTTCCGGGAATGAATGGACACGAGGAATGAAAAGTTGACTTGATTTTTCAGTTGATTGTTCTTTAGATACACTTGATTTCTCTGCAACTCTCTTAGATTTCCGACCAATTTTGTGAGGATCATTGAAAATAGCTGGTGGATTCGGATCTGGATTGGATCTAGTGTACTTTCGGGAAGCCAGTATGCTTGAATTTTGAAATTTTATATATTTCTTTACAACTTTCCAATTTAGCCTAGTAAATTCTAGAACTCATCAATCATAATCTTAAGAATTCAAATGAAAGATATTACTGGGTGATTAGTCTTTCTTCCCCAGTATGGTCACTACTATGTTATCACCTGGATTGAACCTCATGCTAAAGGAAGGTAATGCTAGGGTAACCACAAACCACACTTAGCCAAGTAGCTAGCCCTACTAGGCCAGGAGAGGGCTCTCTCTGTGAGTATCTCAACCAATATGACTAGATTAGGATAAGGATTATAGGTTAGGTATAGTAGCCCAAAGTTTTAATTCAATTTTGAAGGTGTTTTGCTAGATCAGGGGGAGCTGGATAGTTTAGGGCTAGGGAATTAGGTCAAAATTGCAGGGTGTTCGATGGGGCAAGGTAGGCATAGGTTTTAGCACTCTATGGTTTTGATGGGTGAGGTTTTTAAGACTGGTGAGATGCTAGGAAGAGCATGTGACTACCATGGATCCTTCCTAAACTGTATAAAACATATAAAGGTGAATATTTCCCCAAAGTAGAGCAGTGTTGTGATGAATTTTGCCTATCAACTTGAAAACAATCACTAAGAAGAAATGAAATGATAATGATACATAAAAAACATTCTAACACATGATCATAAAAGAATAAAATGTACTAAAACTCCATACCACATGGATCCCATAAAAATAGCTGCAATTTTATTAATCTCCTACTAAACTGCTACAAAAGGGTGTAGAATCAAGGTATGAGCATCTAGCTGATCCATCCCTCTACAAAGAGAAAGAAGAAGAAGATATAAACATGATTTCAACCTCCTCCCATCCTCAGTGGTTGAATCCCCAAGATGAGGAGCTAATCTAACTAATATTGAACAAGAACCACAAATATAGGCATCTCAACAACTTGCCTCTAAAAGTGAAAAACTGATTCATGTGAGCTCAAACTGCTTCTAAAGAAATGAATCTACCTTCTATCACTATTTATCTATAATATTTACATTCCAAGTCATCATTTACAAAGTTAAATCATCCTCCATGAGAGAAAATCCATGCACACAGTCAAAAACGGAAAACTAGCAACCCTGTGCAAAATCTGCGCTATGCACAGTGCCACTGGCCCAATGCGCAATGCCAATTTCATGTCCCTCTTGGAGGCCTTATTGGCATCCAAATTGAGCTCATGGTAGCTCATTGGAAATTCTTCAAGTATAATTTCTAAAACGCCTAGAGTATCTGCATTTTAAGCTCATTTGACCCCTCAAAAATGGATTCACCCAAGATTGCTTCTCTGTGTCCAAGAAGTGGCAGAAAGGTCATTTTTAGGGTGCTTTTTGACCTTTTGGTGGACAAGTTCTACCCCAAAAAATTTGAAAATATCTAGGGTTTATGTACTCATCACTCTGAATCCAAAAATTCAAACCATTTCTCCATTGGGTGCCCGTAGGAAAAGCACAACGTAGGTAGTTTTCCTATGTGTAAAATTTCAAAATTTGGAAATGACAATTTTCTTCCAAACTTGCCCAAAATTGGTGAGAAGCAACATCATCAAGTGCCCTGATGAGCCAAGGAAGCTTCAACAAGAATTATAAGCCTATCTTCCTCATTTTTTGCTTTTAAAGCTCACCTTACCCTAGCTTTCATTTTTCTGACCCTCATGTTGCAAATCTTGTTTTGGGTCCTGTAATGATAGGCCATGTTTCTGATCATTTGATTGTCTCTATTGGCCTTTTGTAGCAGCTTCTCAAGGTGCAAGTTGACTCTCTCAAGCCAATTGTCTCTATCACCTTCAATCTCTTTCTCAATAGGAATCAAAGTGACTTATGCCTCTCTGCCACTTTGTCGTTTTACCTTGAGCATTTCCAGCTCCATGAGGACTTGTTTGTCACTCAATTACTTGTTTTCTTGCTCTAAGTGTGTGATGACATACTTGGCTCTCTCCAAATTGTCCATAAATTATTGGACTTGGACCTCCTTTTCCCGAAAGATAATGTCTTTTATTATTTTTCCATCTTGATCCTCTAAGTCAATGGTTTGAGTATCATGCTGCTCAGGCTCATCATGCTCTACTAAATCAAAGTCTCTTTCCTCCTCATCATCAAGATCTTCCTCTAGCACCTTTTCCTTCCCTTTGTGCAGCTACTCTACCTATACCTGTTGTGTTGATGATGAAGGAAAAGCTCCTTACACATCTTGTGCAACTAGCATTTGCTTATGAGCTGATGAAGAGGGCAAGGTCCCTTCCACATCCTGTGGAGTAAACACTTGCCTGTCGATTGGAAATAATCTCCTTGTGCCCCTCTGATATGTCATGTAAATGGGCACCTCAGTAGTTCTAGTCTCCTTGGATTCCTCATCTATTTTCACTTGAGCGGTGCTAGAAGGTCCCCTTGCTTCTTGAGACACTAGTGGAGGAATTTAAGGACCCATGAAGATGTCACGAGTAATAAATGTCTCCCAAGAGATGTTGAGGACACTAAGATGATGAAGCACAATCATCTTGATTAAAGAGTGATGATAGAGACTGCTCATCTACTGAGGGTATGGCTTCTTCTGTACAAAATGAGCCATCTTTTCAATGTTCCTGAACAAGAAATAAGGGAGGTTTAACATCCTCACCCTGGTAAAATGCATGAGAAGCCCGGTGTGATAGGTGTACAACCTAGAAAATCTGCCCTCACAAGTGAAATATTTCATGATGATTTTCATCATGGGGACATACTTGTCTTCAAGAAATCTAAAAGGAAAAAGTCTCTTCACCTCATTTCTATACTGGGGTTTGATATAAGGCTAGTAGTGTTCATGCAGGTCCCGGGCCTTGTACCACTTCTCCCCTACATTAGGAATGCTAGTTGCATCTGAAATGATAGAGGGTGAGACTGTGAATGTTACCCTTGCAAGAGTCACTTTGGTGTCCTAAAGATGGGCTACAAAAAGTCTATTGAGCTTCGAGTGATATTGAACTCTCTCTACCTATTCACAGAATTCATAGCAACCAAGATATATGAAACATGTGATAGCCAACTGAGAGGCCTACAGTGACCTAAGGTTTGATGGCTCTTCTCTGATAATCCTGCCTCCCTTGTGTGGTTTTCTCTGCTGCCTAGCTCTATTCGTTGAGGTGTCACTACCTGTGTTCTCTTCCTCATAGTCTTGGTCTTCTTGGTCCACATTTGCAGGGCTAGAGGTTGTATGAAGGGAATGAGTGAGAGTGTTTTAGGAGTGAGGGGATAGGGAATGACTTTATGGGCTAAAAATGAATGAGGGAGTAGGAAACGAGAGGGAGGGCTTGTTTTGTTTGGGAAATTTCCCTTGGGGAAGAGGGATAAAAAGGAATAAGGATGTTATGGAATAGGGATAAGGGGATAAGGATATAGGGATAGGGGAATTTAGAGGTTTAGGGATAAGTGACAGGATGAACAATGAGGGTTTTAGGGTTTTAGGCACCATTAGGGAGATTTTTAGGGTTTCATATTTAACATGGAAAATGATGCTTATAAGTTTGATTTGTAAACCAAAACTGAAGGGAAGGATGTAAAGTTACTTACAATGATGGAAAGAGAGAGAAATTTGGAGTTTTCTTGAAAGTTTGAGGGTTTTCTAGTCCTCCTCCACAACATGTAGTGCCACTGCACAGAAGCATAGCACCAGTGTAGAATAACACTACGAAATTTTGCACGACACACAACACCGTACTCAATGTGAAGTGCCAAGCTCTCAACGCATAATGCCAACCTGCCTATCTCAGAAGCGCAACACCACTCTGCCAATGTGCAACGCGACTGCTCCAGAAGCATAGCGCCACGCTCTAGAAGCACAGTGCCAACCTTCCAAAGCCCAAAAATCAGTCAAGCTTTTCTCTTCTTCGCTCTTTTTTATTCCTTGCTTACTAAATGAGAATAATGATATTTGAAAATGAAATGTGAGAGCTCAAATAGGAGTAGATTTTGATTTTTCATTTGAAAAAACCACTTTCTAATGTTTCCTATCCTTCTTCAAAACTCTGTTTTTAATGCCTTTTCTTCCTTGTGTCTTTGTAGGTGGACAATGCTAAACTTGAACTGAATTTTGGTGTTTCTTTGTCTTGTAGCAAGGAGAGATGCTCTGGTGCATCTGAGATCATTTATTACATATAGTGACTTAAAATTACAGAAAAATACAAATAAACTCAAAATACTTTGTTTTCACCTAAAAAACATGTTTTTGAGGTGAAAATTACATTAGGTTAAAAGATAATAATTTCAGTAACTATGAATTACAAGCCATCATGCTTGATTTATTTACCATCCTCATACCATTGTTGACCTTTATTTACATTTGAAAATCAGGCTCTTGACCTTGGTGATGAAACCCTAAGACTTTATGAAAACATGCCCTATGACCTAATGAAAGCATGCCCTTTGACCTAATGAAAGAATGATTGCAAATTGACCATGAAATCATAACTGAAGACAACCTGATGAAGAGTCAGCAAGTATACTCTATGAGGAAAGAATTTATATTTTCTGAAGAGAGGAAAACCATCAGTGGATCAGTTTGACATGACCTAATGGAATGGTCTAAAATTTTCAGTATGGGACCCCTAAAATGAAAATGCAAAGAGAAAATTTTGATCCCTGATGGAAGTATGCAGATACTGACACTAATAGGAGGAGCCTAGGTGAAAATTCCTTTGCATGTACAATGAGGGTTTACATATAACAAATGGGGTGATCATTCCCCTCCCATGTGAATATTGGACTACCCTCATGATTGTTTGACTTCTCTATGACCTTTCGACTCCCACATGACTTTTCACATTACATGTATAACTCTTGGATTTCCACTTTACATTACATTTTCCAATATAGAATTTACATAATCCAAAAATGATGTGGCAGATGATGAATCATGACATGACATTGATGACATCAATTGCATGATGACATGGCAATGTGGATTCACTCTTTTTTGTTTCTTTCTCTTCAATTGGAGATTTCCAATGTTTCATCTTCATGAGAAACATGCCTTGTTCTTTATAACCACTGTCAAAGGGTTATGAATTAGATGGAGTCTTCTTGTGGTCCTAATATTTGATCTTGTGTTGCAATATGATGTTCCTTCATCTTCTCGCTTGATGATCATCTTATCTCTTCAACTTCATATGTGTCTTCTAGGATGGTCCCCTTCTCTGCCTACTTCATCATCATCTTATCATGACATAGTAGAATGCCTGCGACTACAATCCACTCATGACAGGATGACATCAATCTAATAAACCACTATTCTAAGATGTTGCATGATGATCTACTAACTGAGCTGAAATCGAGTGGCAGGATGAGGGATAGGCTCAATGACTACATAACTGTGTAGGTCAGGCTGTCAAGGGCTAGGATTGAGCCTTGAAACTATGCAATGTACAGTTTAGGTTTGGACTGAGAGCAATATTACACAGTTGGGGAACTCATGGAGCTAGGCTGAGGGCTTGAGCACTGATTTTTACCACTACATAATTCTAGAGGGTAGAAGAGGCCAGGAAATTTCATAATTGTGTATTTAAGGAGCTCAAGATTGAGGCTTGAATCTTGAGACTACACAGTGTGGAGTACTAACTCAGTAGGAGAGAGAAATTATGCATTGTTTAAGGTCAAAGGTTGAGCTTGAGCATTGTGATTGTAAAATTAATATTAATATAATGAAAAAATGCTAGGTGATTGTGTAGTTTCACATTTTAGGAGCTCAATATTGAGTCTTGAGTACTGAGACTATGCAATGCATAGTGTTGGCTTAGCTGGAGAGAAAGATCATGCAGTTCTGGGACTCGAGGGTTGGGCTTGAGTACTAAGATTATAAAATGCATAGTTTTGGGAGGAAAATATTGTGCATGGTGTAGTTCCAAGAGACAAGGTTGTTTCTTGAGGACTGAGACTACACAGTTCACTATTCAAGAGAATCGGATGAGGCTAAGTGGCCTGGTTAGGATTTTTCCAATTTTTCGTAAGTGTTGGATCAGTGAGAGAAAGTTGAATAAAAGTGAGACTTGAAAATGATCATACACTTAGCTCACTTGATGACACAACACTCAGAACACATGAAAAGCATACTTTCCTCAATGCGACAACATTGCGACAACCACCATTCCAGTTACGACACTAAATATACACTTTGCAATGAGAATGATGACACTTGTTCGACAATGCATGAAACTTTGGAAATGAGTGTGAAACATGTCTACATGATCAGAAAAACTCATTATCACAAATATTTACCCTTGAAACAAACCAAAACTCCACTTTACATGATAAACATAAATTCCCGTGCCAAAAGATGACACTTACTATACGAAAATAAAAGTGCAAACAACACTTGCGATATGCAAATGACAGTGAAAACAACACATTTTAGGACGAAGATAACATGAAATTAACACTAATTAAATGGAAATCAAGCAAAAGTGGAAATCATAGACGCGAAAATGAAATTTGAAATGGTGAAAGTGTGCAAAAGAAATAGTTGGAGAAACTCACCAAAATAGAAGTGCAATCACAAACAAAGTAAGGGACTGTGAATCACAACGTGCACTAACTACCAACATGGGTTGAACATTGCATAGGCATTGTCTTAATGGATCGTGCCACACTTGTTCAAACTTACATGAAGGAATAATTTGATGAATGCATTACAGATTGAGCATGTGTGAGCATGTGACTTCGACACTTACGATCCAAACGCAAGCTCAAAGACTTAACAAAGTATCGACCGACCAAGAAGTGACTATGGAAAAACCAATCTTAAAATCCAAAATAGGCTCCAAAATTCAAGTATTGGAAAAATTTTGGAGGGTGTTTGTCATAGTGAGAACACTTGGCGACACATTAGTAGAACTCCAACTTCTTTGCTTGGGTTTTATCCTTAAGTGCAAGGTCTTAATCTTTCAGGAAGTATTGATTCACCATCAAGATTTCCTTGGCATTGCTACTTATCTCGGTTAAATATATTGTCTCATGTTTTCCTTGCTCAGCTTTAAACACATCAACTCAAGACTAGTCTCACCTCAACCTTTTCGATAGGGGAGAAGGATAATAAGTATATTGAGATTTTATGTACATTCCCTGATATGGCTCCACTACTAATGAGCCTGAACAATACCCCAAAGGAGTCACCTCAAGAGAACACAACCATCACTTTTTTGCTAGCAGGCCTAGATGAAGGTTTTAACCTCGTACAAAAATTACCTGTATACAAATTCTAAAACACAAAAAATAAACGATGCGAGAGAATAACACATAAAACACATATACACAGAGATTTTCCCCTGGATCCCAAAACTGGGACTACCAGATTGATTTTTCATTATGTTCCTTTCAATGTTACAATAAATATTTATACATGTCGAAGCATCCAATACCATGGACTCAAAACCATCGTGTCCAAAACCATGGACCAAAAATCATCACGTCCAAAACTATGTGTGAAAATCACGCACAAAACCATAGGTAGGTCCGCCCAACCTAACATAGGGTCCAAAAACAAAATTTCCCAGGGCACTGCCCCAGACCCCATAGAGGGGGGTTACCTACACCCCTCAAACCCCCTATGACCCCCCTGCTATGCAATCGACACAACGAAGGGTGGGGCTTCGTCCCCCTTCTAACCCCCTCGATTAACTACATGGGCTAGTTGTGGAAAGAATATAAGACAACCCAACATTCTCCCACTTGTGTTTTCTTTCCATAGGGGGCCACAAGAGAGCTTAGTCATTTATCCAAACCTACAATTCCCATTATTTCTCTACAACAAGAGAACTTCTCAGAGCCCACATATTTTGTCAATGCCTCTGGAGTATTCTTTAAAGTGTCCACCTTTACCAACAACACATTTTTGTCTTCTATCATATTCCTCACAAAGTGATACTGAACATCAATGTGTTTTGTCTTTGAATGATATGCAGGGTTATTTGCCAAGAAAATTGCACTTTGGCTATCACAGTCTATCCTTATAGCTCCCTATACTAACCCCATACTTGAACACAATCTATGCAACCAAACTTCTTCCTTGCTTGCATGAGTGGTTGCCATGTATTCTACCTCTGTAGTTGATAGTGACACTACAAATTGTTTCTTACTTATCCAACTGACACCTCCAAATAGGTTAAACACATTTCCACTTGTAGATCTTCTTTAATCCAGATTTGCAGCCTAGTCTGCATCAACAAAGCCACGAATATCCAACACGCTGTCCAATCCTAGTCTTCCTTGCTAGCACAAACCATAGTCATTAGTGCCACGCAAATACTTGAAAACCCACTTCACTATTGTGCAATGCTCCTTTCCTGGTTTTGACATAAACCTGCTCAACACTCCCACTGCATGTGCAATTCCTGGTCTAGTATAGACCATTGCATACATCAGGCTACTGACTACAATTGCATATGGAACATGGGACATGTCCTCTTCCTCTTCTTATGTCTTAGGAAACTGTTTAGCAGATAACCTCACACCTATAGGAATAGGAACCTTCACTAGTGTTATAGACTTACTTGGGCACATAAACCCCCAAATCACATGTCGATGTTATTAGGGTTCATCAACCCCTAATATAGTTGTTTCATGCCCTAAAGAAACTTAGCCCTTTGAATACCTCATTTTACCACAAGTTCCATCACAAAATTCATCCAAAAAGTGTCTCAAAGAGATCATTGCAGGAAGCCCTTCATTAGGCTGCTATGCATAGCAGGTCCCATATTGCCTAAGTGTTATGCATCGCACTTAGTCCCTCTTTAAGGTGCGATGGTCGAGCTTGGGAAAAATTCTAGGAGAGTTTGAAGAATCAGTTAATAATGGAAACCTCTAGAAGCTTCTCTAGTGCCACCTACCCCTCTGAGTTCTCCCAAGGATGAATAAAGGAATTAGGAAACATCGACCTCCTATTCCTCTCTTTCATGGAACCAATTCCTAAAAATAGAAAGGCATTCATCATAATCATTGATGACTCAACCTCCTTCACTCATCTATAAATGGATCACTGATCCAAGGCATCTAAAGGCTAAATAATTCTGAGTTGTAAGGAGGTGCTGATGGTTTTAGTATTGAGGAAAATTATTGTGGTATTATCGGAATTTCTTGTTGTTCATGAGGTGAAGAAGGTTTGAAGCTGGGAGGATGGTGTTGGATCGAACTTATGGGTTGTAATCCTTCTTTCTATCAATAAATATTTTCAAGATTTTTCCCCTATGTTTGTGTAATCTGTAGATGCATTCATATGTTTATCATACTTTCGATTCTATGATGTTTATGAATTATGGATCAGTATTCTTTGACGAGTCTTTGTTTTTGTAATTGTGCAGGTACTCTCCAAGCATGTTAAGTACAGGGAGGAGCAATTAGATTGGCCAAAGGATAGAGAAATCATGTGAGGAATCAAGCAGAAGTTATAGGTTGGCCCCTTATAATCTTTCTCTTATCTATCATTCATAGGAAAAATGGTGAATTGTTTTAACTGTTGTTTCTAGGTTAGCTACCAAACCTAGAGGGTTAACATTTCTTAGAAATACTAATTTTCCCAAAAATAAATTGGCGACTCCACTGGGGGGAGTATTTTCATTTTTGGGTAGCTTAGTATCCTCTTAGAACATTCCACAACACTTTATTTGTTCTTGTTCATTGATGTCAAGCTTAATCCATTAAAAATTGCATAAAATTTGAGCCAAAAACAACTTCAGAATCGCTCCCTATAATCATCGCACTATCCCTAACTGTGGCCTACTATGCATTGCAGTTCCCACATGGACAAAGTGCTATGCATCACACTTGGTCCCTATTTAGGGTGAGATGATATCTTGAAGAATAGTTTCCCATATAGGAGCTAAAGTTTTTGCCAATTTTCATTATTTTTTGGATTGCTTGGTGGATATAAATGATGTCTCATTTTTTAAATCAACCTCCCATTTCCTTAGTTTGGCCTCACATAGACTAGATTGTTGAATGTTTTTGTGTATTTGTTTTATCATTTGCAATCTATTATAGAAAAGTAGTTTTGATCGATTGTCATGCCAAATTGAAAAGTGTCGTAAAGTCATCATTTTCGTCGAAAAGTGAAGTGTCGTAAAGTCCTCCTTCATAGATAATTAATCAATATATTCTTGTGCATTTGATTTCATTTTCATTCAAAGTGTCAAAAATCTTCATTTCTTCAAAATTGAAAGTGTCATACAAGTCTTTATTTATCTTTGAAAGAAATTGTCGCAATCATCATTTTTGTATGAAAAGAATTCTGAATCATTTTTGAATTTGTTTTTCTTATTACATCATTCGAATTAAGAGAAACTGAAAACAAATACATGCATTTTGCATTGTGCATATTAAGGTTTGTGAATGCTTGATAGAAATAGCTAGGGAAATTGCATTAGATGTGTTCTTTGCTCTTTGTCAAAGATCTGATTGCTCTATCATTTAGTAGCTAAGGTTTTCATTGTTCAGACTAAATCAAAAGTTTTTTTATCATGATAGTTGCATTTTAGGAATTGCGAACATACATTACGTGGTGAAACTTTGAAGGAAAATTCTAAAGAAGATCAACTTAAAATTTATTTGAATTAATCTAACAACACTTTGGAACTTAACAAAAACATCTAGAGGTCTAGGCTAGAGACATGTTCTGACGTCTTTAAACCTAGTGGTTGTCATTTTCACTGAAGGTTGGGTGATTCCTCCTCTTTGATCCAATAAGTGCTAGTATGTACTTGTGCTCCCTGTACTATTGCGTATATAATGGGAGACCCCAATAGGTTTAAATCATTTATCCCTAGGAAGCCAAGTCTGCCACCTTACTGATCCCAATGCACTGAACACAGCATTCGGGAAAATTTACTGCCATACATAAAGTCCTTGGTAATTTCTCTTTCATTTATCACCAAGGTGTATATTGCAGTTTTACGATTTGTTTGGTAAACCCTCTTGTTTAGAGTCTCCAGTGTAGTCACTTTTGTTCCTTTTTTACTCTCTAAAAGTAAAAGGATCATCCGAGCGCTTGTCCTTTCAGGCTCATTAAAAATCAAAAGCGACTAGAGTCATCGTTTGCTTTTTCTCAACCCTTTAAAACTGAAAAAGCGAAGTTGTGTTCGAGTGTCGTAAAATTAATTGACTGCGGATAACATCCTCCACACTCACTCCTTAGTTGATATTAGGTTGAAACATATGGCAAAAAATGCGGATTCCACCAATCAAGGAATTCCTTTTTGATGGAAATCCTAGTCCTTTTCCTCGATTTGGAAATATTGGTGCTCCATATATGGCTACATTTTCCCTTCCAAGATTTACCATTGGCTTTCTAGTATGGTTGTTTTCAACCTCCTTGGTTCAAAATTTCGTGATTTCTCTGCAATTGAGTACACCTCCAACTAGACAAAATCAACCTCCAGTTGATCTTAAAGTTGACCCTTTGCCTTCTTCCTCGTTTGTTTCTTCCTCCCCTTCTTCCACTTCACCTGGTGAAATTATTGGTACTAGTAACCGGATGGCTAAGAAGAAGAAGAAAGAGAAGAAGAAGAAGAAGAAGAAGAAAATTCAACAAAGGGATGGCCAAGCAACCTTTGCTTTTAATGCAATGTCTAATGAGAAACCATCCATCAAGCATCATAAAGTTTGATATCCATACAAACTTTGTGTTGGAGACCATCTTCTTTGGAATTGTCCTAACATTCCTCAGATCTTAGAAGAATGGTCTTTCCGTTTACATCACCCAGTGTCATCAACTTCTTGAGATCATGTTGGCAACACACCATCAACTAGTGATAGTAAAGTTCATGGAAATAAGGGAAAAGTCAAGTTTCCATGTAGGCTATGTGAAGGGAATCACCCCATTCACCTTTGTCCCTATCTACATGAAGCCAAGAAAGTGTTGAATAATCGTCTTGTTTCATTGCAGCGACTTCCATCTGGCTACAGGAAACTCTCCCTAAATCCTTCACTAGTTGATAAATTGACTGACCAAAATCAACCGTCGTCAAATCCACTCTCTCTGAAAGTGAATCCTATGAGTCTATACCCGAACCAAGCCAATAGGTTGAGGTATTAGTTGACTAAATTTCACCTTCAATAAATCGTACCTTTTCTGAAGAGGGTGAACATGATACCATTTAGGTTCTTTTTATTTCTTTAGATTCAAATGAGCTTGAAGGAAATCAACTTGTTCCATCAAGACAAGAGGAAACTCCTCCAGTTCTCATAACTCAAGGGGTTAATTCTCCCATTTTTACGATAGCCCCTCCAAGTAGACTATTCACTTCCTTTGATTGGAATCAACTGGTAGGATTCCACCTTCCTTCTTATGTGCCTTTCCAAATCATAGTACAATTTGGTAATATTATTGTATCTGGCACTATTATAGATGAAGGTGGATCAGTAAGTACCCTTTCCTCAATTGCTTGGCAAGCGCTTGGTTTGCCACCGCTTGTGCCTATTACACATAATCTGTTGGGTTTTAACAGAGGAACCAGTAAATCATTAGGGATCCTTCCACAATTACCTATCACTTTGGGAGGAAAAATTGTTTATTTGAATGTGATGGTAATCCCAGGCCCACTAAATTACAATTTACTTCTTGGGCATGACTATGTTTATGACATGGGAGCTATTGTTTCAACACTCTTTCGAGTGATTTGTTTCTTGCATGAAGGCAAAATTATCACCGTTGACTAGTTTTCATTTCCCGGTCCAAATATAGCTCCTAGTCAACCATATTCCCTAAATGGTCCATTTATCCAATGGTATCATCCCCGCCATGGGTTAATTATGTGGCAACCTGTTCCATACCTACATCAACTGATGATAAATTCAGTGATGTTGTACATCATGTACTAGAGGCATTGAAACGATTGTGATCAAGGGTTTTCAAGGATGGTTCATTGTCTTGTGTCAACCTCGTTAAAAAATGAAACAAGAGTCTCTAAGGATAGTTCATTGTCTTGTGTCAACCTCGTTAAAAAATGAAACAAGGAATCTGAGGATAGTTCGTGGTCTTATGTCAACCTCATTAAAAAATGAAACAAGGAATTCGAGGATGTTTCATGGTCTTGTGTCAACCTCGTTAAAAAATGAAACAGGGAGTTCGAGGATAGTTCTTTTACTATGTCAACCTCGTTAAAAAATGAAACATGTCTTTGAAGATAGTTCGTTGTCTTGTGCCAACCTCATTAAAAGATGAAACCAAGGAGTCTGAGGATAGTTCATTGTCTTGTGTCAACCTCTTTAAAAAATGAAACAAGGAATCCGAGGATAGTTCAGGGTCTTGTGTCAACCTTGTTAAAAAAATGAAATAGACCTTTGAGGAGAGTTCTTTTTCTTGTGTCTACCTCGTTGTAAAAAGAAAAAAAACAAGGTCCCTTGGAGCAAAGTTCTAAGTCAAGTCTTTGATTAGATCTCGTAAAATCCCAGTCGAGTCTTTCACTTGATCTCATAAAAGAACCTTCATTCCATCCACTTGATAGCCTTGAGTAGTCTACTTAGGTGAATGTAATGAAGCTAGGGGGGCATACACCTAGTGGCAAAGATAAGTTTCCCTATAGGTTATGTGAAGGGAATCACCCCATTCACCTTTGTCTATCTGGACAAAGCCAAAGAGGTGTTGGATAACCATCCTGCTTCATTAGAGTGAATTCCATCTAGTTACAGGAGACTCTCCCTTCATCATGCTGGAGGCATGCAAACCATTTTCAATCATAGTTTCTCTTTTCGATCTTGTGTAAAAATGAAATTGAATCCAAGCATAGATTTTCATTTCAAGCTTGTGTAAACATCAAATTGAATTCAAGCATAGTTCCCTATGGTTCAAACTTGTCTAAAAATGAACCCATTTCCATTTTAACCCTTGTGATTGCCATTTTTATCAGCCTATTTTATCATATGAGCCTTGGTTGTTTCATTCCATCACCACCATCTCCTTGGCCGATCATACGCTTTCACTTGGTTGTTATACCCTTTTTTGAGGAACAGTTGCAATGAGTGATCTTATTAACCAGCCTCTTCACATAAATCAACATGTTTTTTGAAGTTCTAACATCACTAGAATCGGTTGCTACCCTAGACACCACTCATTCCTCAAAATGGAGTTGTCTTAAAATTCTTTTTAGACTCTCAAAATAAGAAAATATTGCTGAGCGTTTGTCCATTCCAGGTCGTTAAAATATTGGAAAAAACATCTCTTGTATTATTTTATCCTTTTTCGGACTTGAGGGACTATTTTATGAAAAATAACTTATAGAGTTTTCTTTTCATCTCTTTTCAAACTCTCTAAACATGAAAATGACCATGTTATCTTTGTCGTTAAACTCATTAAAATATCATAATAGCGACAAACTTGTCCATCTAGACAAGACCGAGTTTCACCATCATTAGACTCGTTAAAACATCAACTAGCTATGGGTTTGCACAAAGGGTGAATTATAGAACAAGCATATGTTATCCTCCTCAAGCTTGATAAAAAATAAAAAATTACTGGTCAGCAATGACTGGGGAAAATGGGAAAAGTCCTGAAAAATTATGGTAACGAGTCACTCTTGAACATGACACTTTCACTTCATCTTAGTGACTAATTTGGGTGGGTCATTCCGTTTGATGGTTATCATACCATTGGTCTATCACACCATCCATCACTACTTTTTTTTTGGGTGAACGCTACCAATTCATCCCAGTGTCACTGATATGTTCAAGAGAAGTCATCCAGTTAAAACTTCATCTGTTGCAATACTACAAACCTTCATTTTCATGACCACCATTCCTGAAACTTGTGTCGTAAGTCGATTTTCATATCCAAAAATCATTTACTTCGTTTCATGTCATAGATGTCGGATACATCAAGGCCCTCCTACAACGAGTTGTTTCTTGTCGACGTTAGCTCATCATCTAAGAAGTTGACTTAGAAACACCCTTCTAGTGATTTGAAGCTTGCATTCATCAAACAATAAGTTTCTCGCTTCCGGCAACAGGTTGACATCAATGGCCTTCCATCGAAATATTTTGCATGGTGTTCGACATCAAATCATTCATTCACACCATGCAAAATGTACTATAGTATCTTGAGAATCATCATTATTATCGGTTATCCCTCTCGCGCTTGTTAACAACTCACATCATTGGCTGGTAATCAGGTGATGTCTCTCCATGTTCAACCTCGGAACATCTATTCACATGGTTAGACTTGTACATTGAGTGAAGATTGAACAAATTTGAAGACCTTGGATCTAGTTTCATCCACCTGGGCTGCAATATATTTAGGAATACCAAATCAAATGTACAAATGCTTTACATAAATGGTCATCCTAATCATGGATCACAAATCTATATTTGTAGAATCACAAGTCTATATCTATAGATGACTATCTGATCTATGTACATGTAATGAAAGTTTATAAGCTGAGCATGGGAATGCCTTCCTCAGCTAAGTTCATGAGAGAAAATCAAATTATCATGATGTATTGTATTGTAATTGATGTAGGTCGCCTTCCGATTCAAAACTTCCGGTCCTCATGATAAATCATTTCACCCAACATAGATATTTACGACCTTGTGCTTTAGGGGGAAACTATTATAGACTTATTTGGGCACATCAACCCCCAACTCACATGTCGATGTTCTTAAGGTTCATCAACCCCTAATATAGTTGTTTCATGCTCTAAAGAAACTTAGCCCTCTGAATGCCTCATTCCCCCATAAGTTCCATCACAAAATTCATCCAAAAAGAGTCTCAAAGAGATCATTGTAGGAAGCCCTTCATTAGTTTGATATGCATAGTAGGTGCCACACTAACTAAGTGATATGCATCACACTTAGTCCCTCTTTAGGGTGTGATGGTCAAGCTTGGGCAAAATTCTGGGAGAGTTTGAAGAATCAGTTAATAATTGAAACCTCTAGAAGCTTCTCCAGTGCCACCTGCCCCTCTGAGTTCGCCCAAGGATGAGTAAAGGAATTAGGAAACATCCACCTCCTATTCCCCTCTTTCATGGAACCAATTCCTAAAAATAGAAAAGCATTCATCATCATCATTGATGACCCAACGTCCTTCACTCATTTATAAATGGATCACTCATCCAAGGGATCTAAAGGCTGAATAATTCTGAGTTGTAAGAAGGTGTTGATGGTTTTAGTATTGAGGAAAATTATTGTGGTATTGTCGGAATTTCTTGTTGTTCATGAGGTGAAGAAGGTTTGAAGTTGGGAGGATGGCACTGGATCGAACTTATGTGTTGTAATCCTTCTTTCTATTAATAAAGTTTTTCAAGATTTTTCCCCTATGTTTGGGTAATTTGTAGATGCATTCATATGTTTATCATACTTTCGATTCTATGATGTTTATGAATTATGGATCATTATGATTTGATGGATCTTTGTTTCTATAATTGCGCAGGTACTCTCCAAGCGTGTTAATTATGGGGAGGAGCAATGAGATCGGCCAAAGGAGAGACAAATCAAGTGACAAGTTACAGGTTGGCCCCTTATAATCTTTCTCTTATCTGTCGTTCATAGGAAAAATAGTGAATTGTTTTAACTATTGTTTCTAGGTGAGCTACCAAACCTAGAGGGTTAGCATTTCTCAGAAATACTAATTTTCCCGAAAAGAACCGGTTTACTATCCTGCATATTAAGCCTCTGCAGTATTGTCTCGACATACTTCCTCTAGTTTAACTAGAGCTTCCTCTTTGCCTAGTCTCTTTTAATTTCCATGCCCAAAATATAGTTTGCAGCACCAGGATCTTTCATGTTTAATTTGTAGGACAATTGGGTCTTCAAATCCTGGATAATTTATTTTTCATTTCCAACCAACAACATATCATCCACATACAAGACCAAATAGATAAGACGGTCACCAATTGTTAAGTTTAGGTATGTTCTATGCTAGAGAAATTTATTTAAATTTTCATAGTTAGCAATCACATCAGCGTTACGATAAACTGCAGATAGAACATAAATCACAGAAGACAAGCCAAGACAAGAGGCACAAGATGTGGCGCAAGCCAGGGAAAAGCCCCACAATGTGTGGGGAAACCCTTTGATCAAATCTTCTTTTATCTTCAAATTTCAGCAGAGAAAGAGAGAGAGAGAGAGATAATACATTTACAACAGAAGTCAACACTTTGACTTATCTGGATCTGAGCATAGATCATTTCCTGTGATAATGAGATCAGTTGAAGACATTCTGCTTCAACTAGATCTCCTAGGTGACGAATTCACTGGGTCCATTTCGTTCATTTGCTGCACCTTACCATGTAACATCATCATGCTACATCATGCATCTACATGTTTCTCATGATCACTACTGCCCATACATCAAGTTCTCCATGACTTCATACTTCAGATGCTCATGCATCATCATCCTTCATGCTGCCCATGTTTCCCATGATCTCACCAAGTTTCATGCTGCCCATGCTGCATCACACTGTTCTATTGTTGAGTTGTTGTACACAACTTTACTGCCTTCCATCATTATGTTGTACATACTTTGCTGTTGTCATCATGATGTCAGTTAGGGTACCAAGCACTATTAAAACAGTCCTTCAAACAAACTAAGACACTTCTTTGAATATGCTATTGATTTGGGCATAAGTACAAGTCCTCAAAACTCATACACAATCCTAGACTGTGGTGTTATGGCCTGCAGCCTAACACACAGTCTTTCTGTGGCTTCTAGGCAACATAACCCTTGTTTCTTGTCTTTCCAACGAGATCCCAACAGATCTATCCCTTAGCTCCTATAAGTCGGTTCTCCTACAAGAAGAGAACAACTTCATGTAGTCACAAAAGAATATGCAAACAGTCCTGTTTCTATGACAGCGTTGTTCCCTACAGCAACTCGAACTTTCCTTCTTGCTGTCAACAGGATTCGATTTGCTGTGATAGTGCCTATTCAGGGAGTGCGTATTAGACCTCTCTTATCTATGGTTAGGGCCTCCTTAGGCCAACGATCTTCATAATCATGCTGGACAGCAGTTATAACCGAAGTAGATATCTCTGTGTATATGAACAACGTATATATATATATGTCATATTATGCACAACGTTGAACAACGTGTATATATATATAGATGAATTGCATGTAGTGATGGCAACAGATCCAAGGTTATGACATCACGCTGTCTGTCTACATGAAGACAACGTATTCTCCATGCTGTGCATTATACTGCTGTCTCATTACAGCATATGATGCACATCATTATAGCGAACTGCAGCTAGGTATATCTATTATAGCGATAGCGTTTAGGGCTTCTTGAACAACATGTCTCACCCACTATGAACAACGTATAAAACAATGTATAACCTTCACTTATAAATGTGTGCCACAAGTCTTATTACAGTGTGTATATATATCTATTGTAGTTGTGTATTGCCTGCACGTATTCTCCATGATATGCATATACCTGTACCCAAGATTCATGTGGATTCAGTTTCTTCTTTGACTGCAAGAACAAATATGATTCTAATGCCTGCGGCTTCACTTCATGTTGCGGCCAACTGTGCTTCACGTGGCTACCATGACTACGTCTTTATGCCTTAACACATGACTGCGACTTCATACCTTGACAACAGTTTCATTTTCTACGTGAACATGTTTTCTTGTTGCATATTAGGATATCTCACTATGTTGTATCATAGCCAGCGTATAGATGTTTCCATAGACATGAATTTAGGGCAACACGTTGACTGAGATTAGGGCTTTATCTGCAGCTAGGACTTCTTCTAGACTAGCATATCCTTTTTGGTTCTCTCCTTCTCCAAAAACCCAAGACATGGAGAGGAGATCACCTCAAGAATGTGTTTTTAAATGACATCAAATCCTCATCTATTTATACTAAAAGCGGATGATTGAATAGACATGATGTTTGGGCTTCTAGAGCCTACATAAGAGCTGGTCGGCTTGATAATAATTACGTAAACAAAATAAATTCATATCTCCATAAATACTTATCGGAATCAAATGATCTTTGGATCAATCCTACACCTCTCGACGAGAGGGATCCAATAAAAATATCAGCTGCCATAAATTAGCCGACCCACATGGAGTTTGGCCCTAGTTGCCAATTTAACACTCCCTCTCAACTAGGGAGAACTCCATCCATAGATCCATAAGTCCAACTGTACTATCTCTGCCATCAGTGCCCTGCACTGCTCGGCCCAGCTCTGCTTAGCTCTGCTAGCTCTACTCTGCTCTACTTGGCTCTGCTGGCTCTGCTCTGCTCATCTCATATCCATTGAACTATGAAGAAGAAGAAATGATCGAGGATGTATCATATTGACTCAAAGTCAGTCTCAGAGTATATACCATTGGTCCCAGACGAGTCTCAACCAACTCGAAGTCAGCGTCATAGTGAGTACAACTCCATTGGTCCTAAACCAGTATCATCCTCCACTGACTCAAAGTCAGTCTTTGAGTGCATACTACTGGTCCTAGACCAGTCTCAGCCAACCCGAAGTCATCTTCATAGTAAGTACCACTCCTACCACTGGTCCCAGACCAGTATCGCAGTCTCAGAGAATGTACCACTGGTCCCAGACCAGTCTCAACCGACCCGAAGTCAGTGTCATAGTATGTACCACTCTCACTAGTCCCAGACCAGTACTGCACTGACACAAAGTCAGTCTCAGAGTGTGTACCACTGGTCCCAGACCAGTATCATTGATCCCAGATCAATGGAGGTCATTCCTAGCGTAGGGAGTACGGTAGATACAACGATGCTCCATCGGTACTACTATGGTCCCTAACTTCATTTCCCTACTCATTGATCAGATGAGAGGTACTTCCCATGAGTCCCAGACTGCATAGGTAGGATGCCTCGATAGGAGAACTAATCAATCTTGTCCTCACTGGAGAACACATCAATCCTACATCAATCAGAGTGCGTACCACTGGTCCCAGACCAGTCTTAGCTGACTTGAAGTCAGCTTCATAGTAAGTACCACTCCTACCACTGGTCCTAGACCAGTACTGCACTGACATGAGGTCAGTCTCGGAGTATGTACCACTGGTCCCAGACCAGTCTCAACCGACCCGAAGTCAGCGTCATAGTATGGTACAACTCCTACTACAATCGCCATGGAGAACACATCAATCCAGGCTGCCATGGAGAACACATCAATCTAGGCCTCACAAGAGAACTAATCATCCTGCTACACAGGAGAGCAAATCATCCTATTCCAGAAGACAGCGAATCATCTTGTCCCACAAGAGAGTGAATCATCTTGTTCTAGAGCACACCACCAGGGGAGGGTGAGTCACCCTGTGGTCGTATGTTGTTCCAGTAGAATTGCAAGCCCCCCAGAGCTCCCAGAGTTCAATGTATGCAACATGTGGGACCCTTGTACAAGGGTTTCTAGATGAATCCAAGTCGTTTGGGAAAATCACAAATTTGATCTTTCCACGGGGCTCTGACAAAGTGTATCGACCTGTACATCATCTTAATGTGATGGAGCCTCCTTGCTCATCAACTTACCATATCCCAGATAAGGTAATATCTGATGTCTACCTGCAGGAGAAATCGTCGAATATGGGATTTCTCAATAGTCGAATCCCACCTCTGGTTGTCACAGAGAATCACAGTGGTATTCATCATGTGTACAAACAACTCACTGAAGAGCTTCAACAACCAGACTACCTCACAGAAGGCCATACTAGCAGCTATGTATTCTGCCTTGGTGGTGCTCAAAGTCACCAACTTCTGCTTCCTGCTCTTCTAGGATATCGAGGTAGATTCCAAAGAGAAACAGCACTGAGAAGTGCTCTAGTGATCCTCCACATTGTCTGCCCACTCATAATTCGAATAATCATGTGGTTTCATATTTCCGGTAGTGTATCTTAATCCATGAGAGATTGTGCCTTGAAGATATCTCAGAAGATTCTTGGCACCAATCCGGTGAGGCTCAACCAAATATGAGCTCACCATGCTAACTGCAACACATATGTTCAGACGGAGGTTCTCCAAGAACATCAATGCGAATGAGTTTATGAAACTCAAAGGCATTTCCCAAATCAGGTCTGACATCACTACCATATAACTTCTTGAAAGTTAAGATCCTCGAGGTAGTCACAGACATGCAGCTTATCTTTCCACATTTAGAATCCAACTCCCTCTGTCTCTTCTAAATGAGAGGGTCTGCACCTGTCAGACATAGGTGCCGATATGAGAGGTTTATCATCCACAACCTTTGAGTAATGGTTTGGATCGGTTTCACTCCTAGTGAATCTCAATTGCATTAGATAGCTATCAATCCTCTCATACTATGCCCGAGGTGTTTTGCTTCAAGCCATAGAGGGCTTTCTTCCACCTGTATACATGAGATTCTCGATCATGAGTCTCAAACTCCTCGGGTTGTTCCAAGCCTGTGGACCTGCTACATGAGAAGAATGGTGCCCTTAAAATATTTTCCTTCGGTACATTTCAGACATGTACCTTCATGCTCCTTTTTGAATTCAAACATCCTAGTCACCAATTGACTCACTGACCTCCGGTGCTGAGTCAATGGACATGGTCCCCAGTGGACTTCCTGCAACTTGATACAACCTTGAACAAAAACATCTTTGAAAGATCTATTTTCAAACACGTACCTTTCTATCGATAAGTTCCACCCTGTAACCTTTGACTTCCATTTCCGAGATGGACACCATGTTCTTCTTGCGATCAGAGATTCTGGGGTTCCTTGCTTTCGTGGAAGAGTCAATCATTTCCTTGATGACCTGCATTACCAGACATTCTTTTGATCATTGAAGATGTCCCAGGAATGATTGTTATCTTCATCAAGAGATGTGTCTCTGCCACTCCTTCGCATAACGGCCGAACTTATTTCAACAAGGCATCCACCTTTCTTTCCACCCTTAGATCCAAACTTCCCAATGAAGTGTTCTTTAGATGGACCATAAGAAACTTCCGCTATGCCATTCTGATAACATTCTCTATTACGACTTCACCCTAGGTGAATTATGAGGAAACCATTGATCCTTCTGTCTTGTCCCAACTGTCTTCGGTGATTTCTCTTTCCCTCTTGCTTGGGCATTGTCTTCACCTCAACTCTGATACCATGTTAAGTTTAGGTATGTTCTATGCTAGAGCAATTTATTTAAATTTTCATAGTTAGCAATCACATCAGCATTATCTGCTGTAGATAGAACATAAATCGCAGAAGACAAGCCAAGACAAGAGGCACAAGATGTGGCGCAAGCCAGGGACAAACCCCACAATGTGTGGGGAAACCCTTTGATCAAATCTTCTTTTATCTTCAAAGTTCAGCAGAGAAAGAGAGAGAGAGAGATAATACATTTACAACATAAATCAACACTTTGACTTATCTGGATCTGAGCATAGATCATTTCCTGTGATGATGAGATCAGTTGAAGACATTATGCTTCAACTAAATCTCCTAGGTGACGACTTCACCTATCCATTTCATTCATTTGCTGCAACTTACCATGTAACATCATCATGCTACATCATGCATCTACATGCTACTCATGATCACTGCTGCCCATACATCAAGTTGTCCATGACTTCATACTTCAGCTACTCATGCTTCATGCTACCCATGTTGCCCATGATCTCACCAAGCTTCATGCTGCCCATGCTGCATCACACTGTTCTATTGTTGAGTTGTTGTACACAACTTTACTGCCTTCCATCATTATGCAGTACATACTTTGCTGCTGTCATCATGATATCAGTTAGGGTACCAAGCACTATTAAAATAGTCCTTAAAACAAACTAGGACACTTGTTTGAATATGTTGTTGATTCGGGCATAAGTACAAGTCCTCAAAACTCATACACAATCCTAGACTGTGGTGTTATGGCCTGCGGCCTAACACACAGTCTTTCTGTGGCTTCCAGGCAACATAACCCTTGTTTCTTGTCTTTCCAATGAGATCCCAACAGATCTATCCCTTAGCTCCTGTAAGTCGGTTCTCCTACAAGAAGAGAACAACTTCATGCAATCACAAAAGAATATGCAAACAATCCTGTTTCTCTGACAGTGTTGTTCCCTACAGCAACTCGAACTTTCCTTCTTACTGTCAACAGGATTCGATTTGCTATGATAGTGCCTATTTAGGGAGTGCGTATTAGACCTCTCTTATCTATGGTTAGGGCCTCGTTAGGCTAGCGATCTTCATAATCATGCTGGATAGTAGTTATAACCGAAGTAGATATCTCTATGTATATGAACAGTGTATATATATATATGTCATATTATGAACAATGTTGAACAACATGTATATATATATAGATGAACTGCATGTAGTGATGGCAACGGATCCAAGGTTATGGCATCACGTTGTCTGTCTACATGAAGACAACGTATTCGCCATGCTCTGCGTTATACTGCTGTCTCATTACAGTGTATGATGCACATCATTACAGCGAACTGCAGCTAGGTATATTTGTTATAGCGATAGCATTTAGGGCTTCTTAAACAGCATGTCTCACCCACTATGAACAGCGTATAAAACAATGTATAACCTTCACTTAGAAATGTGTGCCACAAGTCTTATTACAGCGTGTATATATATCTATTGTAGTTGCGTATTGCCTATGCGTATTATCCATGATATGCATATACATGTACCCAAGATTCACGTGGATTCAGTTTCTTCTTTGACTGTGAGAACAACTATGATTCTAATGCATGCGGCTTCACTTCATGTTGCGGCCAACTGTGCTTCATGTGGCTACCATGACTGCATCTTTATGCCTTAACACATGACTGTGACTTCATACCTTGACAACAGTTTCATTTACTACGTGAACATGTTTTCTTGCTGCGTATTAGGATATCTTGCTGTGTTGTATCATAGCCAGTGTATAGATGTTTACATAGACACGAATTTAGGGGAACACGTTGACTGAGATTAGGGCTTTATCTATAGCTAGGACTTATTCTAGACCAGCGTATCCTTTTTGGTTCTCTCCTTCTCCAAAAACCCAAGACATGGAGAGGAGATCACCTCAAGAATGTGTTTTCAAATGACATCAAATCCTCATCTATTTATACTAAAAGCGGATGATTGAATAGACATGACGTTTGGGCTTCTAGAGCCTACATAAGAGCTGGTCGGCTTGATAATAATAACATAAATAAAATAAATTCATATCTCCATAAATACTTATCGGAATCGGATGATCTTTGGATCAATCCTACACCTCTCGATGAGAGGGATCCAATAAAAATATCAGCTACCATAAATAAGCTAACCCACATGGAGTTTGGCCCTAGTTGCCAATTTAACACCAATTAATTTGAAATACACACAATGATCTGCTTTTCTTCTGGTGTACCCAACTCCCCGTATAAATGTATCAATTTTTTTTATACCTGATCATTAGTGACTATTTTAACCCATGTAGAGACTTCTTTAACTTGCATACCATTTCTTTCTTACCCTTCACTACAAAACCTTCAAGTTTCTTCATGTAGATCTCCTCTTCCAGATCCTCGTGAAGAAATGTTGTCTTCACATCCATATGTTCTATCTCAAAATGAAAAGTAGAAGCAATAGATAAAATTAATCGAATAGAAGCTACCTTGGCATCAGGAGAAAACATATCACCAAAATAAATTCCCATCACTTGGGAATAACCTTTTGCTACCAACCGAGCTTTGTATTTTTCCACCTTTCCTTCTGCATTTTTCTTCTTTCTGAACACCCATTTTCTGCCAATGGGTTTCCTTCTAGCTGACAACTCCACCAGATCCCAAGCCTCATTTTTGTTCAAAGATTCCATTTCATCAACCATGGCCTCTTTCCATAGTTTTCCATCCTCTGAATCTACTGCTTCCTTCACAGTTCTAGGACCAACATTAGTAACAAATAAAGAAAAATTTGAACAAAAAGCAGATGGACTATACCTTTCTGGCTGCCTTCTTTCTCAAACTAATATTCTCACACATGGAGTTTGTGGCTCTTCATCTTTTGATTCCTCCTCTGCTGTAGAGTTTGATTCTTCCTCAATAAGATCAAACTCTATCTTCTCAGGTTCCTTTGTTTGGACTTCATGTCTAATAACATATTTCACCTCTTTAAACACCATATCTCGGCTGTACACAACCTTCCTTGTTCCTAGGTTCCAAAGCTTATAACCCTTTAAACCATTTGTATACCCAACAAAGATGCACTTTTTAGATTTACTATCCAACTGGATTCTTTTCTCCTTTGGAACATGTTTATACACATCACATCCAAATACCCTCAGATGTGAAAGAGAGGATTTCTTACTAGTCCATACCTCTTGTGGAGTCTTATCCTCCAATATTGATGAAGGTGATCTAATGACCACGTAACATGATGTCTCCACCGCCTCTACCCAGAATTCCTATCCCAACTCGGCACCACTGAGCATGCTTCTTTCCCTTTCCATCGAGGTCTTTTTCATTTTTTCTGCAACTCCATTTTTATCAGGTGCGTATGGAGTAGTCTTCTATTGTTCTATACCACACTTCTTACAGAATTCTTCAAATTCCTTGCTGCAAAACTCTCCATCGTTATCTGTCCTCAACACCTTTATCTTCTTCTTTGTCTGGTTTTCCACCAGAGCCTTAAATTCTTTAAACCTGTCAAAGACTTCAAGTTTCTTCTTAAGGAAATATATCTATGTATTCCTTGAGAAGTCATCTATAAATGATACATAGTACACAGAATTATCCAATGATGGAACCTTCATGGGTCCAAACACATAAATGTGCACAAGCTCTAATATCTATTTCGCCCTCTTACCACCAGAGGGGAAACTAACTCGATTCTACTTGCCATATACACAGTTTTCACAGAAATCAAAATCCAGAGAGCTATTACTCATACCTTACCATACCTTTACCATGAAGTATTCGAAGGCCCTTCTCTCCAATATGTCTAAGCCTTTGATACCATAGCATGGTCTTCTCTCCAGAGACCACTAGATTTCCTACTCCTCTTTCAAGAACCACAGAACTGTTGCACTCATTAACAACAGTGCTACCTTGCAGCTTTACAGGGTTCCAATCCAAACTCCCCACATCAATACTAGTGCTCGTTGAACCATCGTGCAGATATCCTTCTCGAACACTGTTTTTACACCTGCATAATCTAGCTTTCTTACGGAAATCAGATTTCTGGCCAATGTCGGAATATGCAGAACACCCAGAAGTGTTATAACCCTTCCACCTTGCAACTTCAACTTTACTTTTCCGTGACCAACGATTCTATCCTTCCTGTCATCCCCCAAGAAGACATCACCACCATCATATTTCTTATACTTGGAGAAACACTCTCTATGGGGAGTGAAGTGAAAGGATGCACCTGAGTCAATCAACCATGCCTCATGATCTATGTGTCTACTCGAAGAAGCCAAGTACACATCCCCACCTTCATCTGAGATAGTTTTTTCCTCTATAGAAGGAGCATCATCAGATCCATTTCCTTTATCAGGAGCTTTAGATTTATAATCCCTTTTGTAGTGCCCTTCCTCTCCACACTTCCAACACACCACCTTTATAGGTTTTCTTGGAGATTTAGATCCCCCACTCGATGACTTATTCTTGTTTCTATTCTAGGACTATCCTCGTACAGACAAGGCATCACCATTCTGGCTCTACATATTTTTCCATCTTGCCTCCTCCGTCAGCAAGGATGAGACTATTTCATCAAACTGCAAGGTAGTTTCATTGCTACCTATTACAATAACCAGACTATCCCATGAAGCTGGTAAAGAACACAAAAAACTGATGCACTTATCTTCATCTGAAATTTTAATATCAATAGATAATAACTGACTTGCCACAGTATTAAATGCGTTCATATGTTCTATCACCGAGTCTCCATCTTTCATCCTCAAGTTATATAGTTTTTCCATAGGAACATTTTATTCACCAGAGACTTAGATTGGTACAAAGTCCCTAACTTGTCCCACAAAGCCTTTGTCGTAGCTTCTCCTGATACATTCAACAATACTAAATCTGAGACACACAATCGAATTGTGCTTTTAGCCTTCCGATCTAACTTCTTCCATTCTTAGACGAACACTCCCGTTGGTTTAGTACCCGGATCTACAATGATCCATTGATCTTTATCCACCAATAAATCCTCCATCTTTAGTTTCCAAAACTCAAAAATCTAACCATTAAATTTCTTGATCTCTATCTTTCCATTGCTCGCCATCTTCTTTCACCACTAGAATCGATCTCACAGATCTCCCACTGAACAGGGTCTACCACAGGTCCAAATGAAACCCCTCAGCAACAAAGGCATCCCATTGAAGCCAAAAATGCTTTGATACCAAATGAAGGTTTTAACCCCATACATAAATTAGCTGCATAAGAATTCTAAAACACATAAAATAAACAATGCGAGAGAATAACACATAAAACACATATACACAAAGATTTTCTTAATTTATTTACAAAAACTTTCTTAAGCACTTATTTATTTATCGGGGTGGAAGAGGGATCCTAACACAATTCAATACAAGTTTGAGTCAAAAATGAAGGTCCTAATAAAGATATATGCTTCGTAGTTTGACCAAAGGGCTTCTATCTAGAACAAATTGTATTTTCCATTCAAACATCGTTGACTTTAAATACATGTAAACCCAAGATACAAAAGAGGCAATCAATAAGCCAAGCATTGTTTTTCATCAAAATTACCCTTTTAATTTTTTACCATATTTCCTTTTGAGACAATAGAGAAGCCTCATGCAAGCTCTTACTAAACAAAAAAAATAAAATACAACACACAACAAGGTGAAAAATCCAAAAGACAAAACAAAAATGAGACAAAACCTAGAAAACAAATGAAATACTATAGTAAGGAAGTGCCAGATGCATGTGCAAGGAAAATAACATACAGCTAGACATACTCTTAAGCTAACCAACTAGAAGGTTGGGGTCAAGTATAATGAAATTTCCAATGTAGGCACCATAGTTTTTCCCAACCTACATCCACATAGATAGGAGCAATTAAAACATATATAAAGTAGTGTGCAATAGAAATGAAAAGTGGTTGAATAACTTGCACAAAAATAAATAGAAGGTATTGCTTGTCTGCAGAAAGATATGTCATAACCACTAATTCTAGCTAGCTCACATTCTTAACTTTTTTATAAAAAAACATAATCAAACAAACCTCGAAGAATTCTTGCAAATGTATCTTCATCTATGTTGTACTCCCTAAAAAGCATAAGGAAATATCGAAACTTGTTATTTGAGATGTATTTTGCCAAGTAAGGTTTCCCAAACCATTCAACAATTGGATCATGAAACCTAAAACAATCTTCTTGAAAAACCAAAAATCCTTGAAAAGATAGATTTTCAATTAGAATCAGAAGGTTAGGATGAGAATCTTGTGAGGTAAAACGGATTTGTTCATATTACGTGGGCATGTCAAGATAGTGAGGGCCTGACATAACCATTGGTGAGTGCGGAAGTGCCCCGATTACTTAATAAGTACCCAGATAGTGAGATGTTAAACCATAAAGATCAAAGGATGTAAAAAAATGTCATTGGATGTGATGATAGGAAAATGATAAGCCGAATGATATTCATTAGGGACAGAATAATGATCAAATGGGCTAATTAATGCATCAGATTCCCAGTCTGTAATTAATGAATATGAATCAATTTGAACATATTCACAAGTTCCCTAAATAATAGAATCATCTTCCTCACATGATGAGTGTAACAAATCATTTTCTTGTAACTGGTTACAAACTTCACTAACATCATAATTGTTGAAAGAAGTGAAAAGGAATTCTAGTATATAAAACACACGAAACCGGATAAGGTAAAATGAGTGAAGAAGAATTTGATTCATTATATAACCCATGCATTCATTAGCACTCAAGAGGATTTCAGGTGCAATGAAGAAAAATATTAGCAATATAACTTTCACAAGAAAAACGAGGAGCTAACTATCTTGAAATGTACTTGATAGACATGATTCCTTTAGCCAAATAAAGTCTTTGAAATAATCCACTCTGTAGTTCCATCCTTCTGTAAGAGATGCACACTCTAAGCCTAAGTTGAGAGCAAGAGTTCTTAATGGAGATGAATCAACTAAAATAGAAACTTGAGTCCAATCAGAAATCGAATCTTGAAAGTTTGAAATATCATATGTGAAATGCCAAACATATTTTTAGAAGGAATTTACATTGAGTGAAACCATGAAGAAGGACGAGTTTTGCAAGGAAACCCATATATAACTCATTTTGGGGATCTTACCATAGTTACAAGATACTAACATAACCATCAACATAAGTTGAAGTGCCTCAACTCCCTGATAAGTCTCAGAACTTTCAAGGATTGTAAAATTACATTTTGAAGATTGAGCCAGATCATGCATGGTGTGAGGTAGTTTCTTTTGCTGATTTCACTGTGACCACTATTAACCAGATAGAAACCATATTTATCACGGATTTGATCAGATTTTACAAATTCGAGAACCAAATTACTCAAGTCAAAATATTCTTCTGATCGCAAATCTAGAGATGTATGAATCAGAGAAATTTCATGAGCAAGATGATTTGAACAATGCCTTCATGTAAAACAAGAGATGATATGTGATAGAAAAGATACTCAAATATATAATTATTTTCTCTTTCACCATGGACAACCTCACTACCTTGTGTCAATTGAGAAGTGAACTCATCTGATGAAGAACGTGAAGAGCATGGAGTATCTTGATTACATGTACATGCATCAAAAATAGGAGATAACAATGGATAGTGGGATGAAGAAGAAATTTTGATAATAACATTTTCTTTAGTTGGATCAAGTTGCAGATCTAATTCTGTCAAACCAACACCTTTTGGAGGAATCAAAGGCTTGGGCATTCATCATCGCATACATCAACATAATCATCATCATCAGAATGATTATTGCCCAAGACTATGGATCTAAGAAAATTGATTTCATTTAATTCATTATCAATATTAACAAATTCAACATCAACCAAGAATGAGGAAACACCATCTTCACACAAAGGACTGTGAAAAAGAGAAGAAATATTGAATGAATTTTCACTTTTTTTCTCCTCTACCTGCGCAATGTGACTTCCTTGTACAAGATCCCAATTTTTACTGGCAACTTGAAAATTAAGAGAGAGTGAAGAATTAGTTGGTGGATCATATTGATCAAGCGAATCATGGTGTTAGGAGTAATGGTATGAGGATGAGAGAGGATGGAATATGTCCCTTGAAGAAGTAACAATTTCAGTGGAATCAAATTCAAGATTGAAGTTAAGAGGGCTAATTTCATCCTGAGGAATGAAAATATTATCCTTCACCCCATGTTTCATGAACCACTCAGGGATTTCCTCCATGGGATATGAGTCATGAAAAGAAGAAGGGGGATGAGAAGATGGATTAGGAATTTGATGTGCACATTTCCCAACTTTATTATCATCACAAGGAGGCACCCTCATTGAAATTGTAAAAGGAAGAGGACAAGTAACAAAAGGAATAGCAGGTTCCTCCTATGAAATTAGAGGTGTCTCGCGATTTAGAAGAGTTGGGGAAGAAGAAATATCGGGTGGTTTGGATTCACAGTGCAAAGAGACATTAACCAAATTCCCACACTTTTGTTTCAATAAATCCCAAACCGTATCGAGCAGAGGGTCTCATTATTTCCCTTTGACTTGGTCGTTTCATGTTCCTGATCCATACAATTGATGGTCTAGTGATGCAACAAATTTTACTAGTGATTCTCGCGCGTGTGTGAGATGTTTTCAAACCTCACGAGGGGGTGTCCCTTCAAGTATCCCCCCACATGCCCAGATGCATGCCTACTATTCTACAGCCTTAGACCCCATTCTGCGGAGTTGATGGTTTCAGTTCCTATCGATCATAGTGTTCATAGCATGCACGTCTCCTTCAGATGGTCCATTCAGTTTTGCAGAGCCCTTCCTTGTTCAGCAAGGCTTCTCCGATTGTTCTACCCTCCCTCCCACCCATATTTTGAGGGAATGGACTTTGTATCTCATGTACTCAGATATTATTGTATTTAGTACTGACTCATGTTTTTACCAGGTGAATTATGTATATGGGACACATTGTATTACTTTTTGGCTCTATTATGCCAGCATGTCATGTACCATTCAACATGTACTTTATTGCTCAGTTTCATATTTTTGGGCAAGCCATTATTTTTGTACTAAGTTAGTTCAGTGGGTATGGGTATGCCTCCCCTACCTCATTAAGGTCTGGTACCACAACATAAAAGGAGACTCGCATTAGTCTTGCCCTCTCTATCACTATCATCTCTTAGATTCAAATTCATTAGTCTCTCTCTCTCTCTCTCCTTGACTCCCTTGTGTTTTCTAAGTGATGGTGTCTTTACAATGTACTTTGGTCATACGTTTTTCTCCTAACACTCGTACATTGGGGGCAATTTGTTATCACCAAAAAATTGATCACCTAGCGTAATTTACTAAATGGATCGAAGTATACGAGGTAAAGCCAATTTTACCATAGTAAAATTGTTTTCACTATGATAAATTACCTTATAAAACACCTTTATTAAGTAATTTATAGTTAAACCCATGAAGAATAATTAAATAAATAACTATTTATTTGATTTTCTTCTAGGAATAATTAATTAAACCATTGTTTTATTATTATCCTTGTTAAATTTGACCCAAACATGAAAAACAAACAGATAAATTATTATTTTATCTTATTTTTCTCTAAGAATAACTAATTAATCATTAATTCATTATTATTGTTTGTTAAATTTGACTAAATCCCTTAGGAATAATTAAATAAATCATTATTTGTTTATTATTCCTTAACTAATTCATTGAGATAATAAATAAATCATTTATTTATTTATTATTTCTAAATAAAAGTTTAAATATTTTTTCCCTCCTAAACAAACATAATAAAATATTCCAAGTGGTAATTCCAAGAATGGGAACAATAATAATTTAGTATTGCTCACTATTCGAGGATAACCCAATATTTTGTTATAAATAGGAGGGTTTTCCATTCATTATTCACTTTGGATTATTTTCATTGTTGCACTCATTGTTGTAACTTCTATTATTTTCATTGTCGCACACCATATTTTTGATGGGTTTATGCATTATAGAAGAGAGAGTGTCTACAAAAGCTAAAGACGTTTGAGGATAGCCAAGAACCCATCCCATAGAGGGGGACTGGTAACATTTATCTATTCTCCTCACAGGTTTTATTATAAAACTATTCTTTACATATTTGGTTTCCATTGGATGTTTTGGGGTTATTACTCTTTCTTTCACTATTTAACTATGATTGCAACATAGATCAGAATTTTTGCAAGTTTTGTTTCTATCAATAGCTGTAGATCTACAATGTTTAGTAGTCATTTCTATTGTTGATATTTTTTGTCATCCACAATCTTAAGTGGGTTCCTTTTGTACATCATTGACAAGAAAACACTACAACAAAACCAAAACTCCACACTACATGATAGGTGGCAATTATGACACCAAAAAATCACACTTTTTATATAAAAAAATAAAATTTTGAACAACACTTGTGATATGTGGGCGATAGTAAAAGCAACACATGCTAGGGAGAAAATGACATTAATTAAAGGGAAAGAAAGAGACAGTGGCAACCGTAAACATGAATACGATACTTGCAAGGTGAAAGTGCACAAAGGAAATAGTTGGAGAAACTTACCAAACTAGAAGTACGATCACAAACAAAGTAAGGGACTGTGAATGACAATGTGCACTAATTGTAGACATGGGTTGAAAATTACACAAGCACTGCTTTAATGGACTGTGCCATGCTTTTTCAAGCTTGGCTACAGAAATGTTTTCATGAATGCATTATAGATTGATCATGTGTGAGCAGGTGACTTAGACACTTACTATCAAGAAGCGTGCTCAAACACTTAACAAAGTATTGACCAACTAATAAGTGACTATTCAAGTATAGGCAAAATTTTGGAGAGTGTTTATCGCAGCAACAACAGGTTTCAAATGGGTAACCAAGATACCTTTAATCTCATAGGAGTGTGATCTTTTAGCCAACAATTTCTTTGAGGGATCCTTATTTCTCCTCTTGGTCTTCGACCATTTCTCACCTTTGAGAGACAAGATGGTGCCTTCTACAATGAAATCGGGGTCAACTGTAAACTGGAAATCACCAATTTTTACCTTATGACCATTGAAAGAAGTTTCAAAGGCCTCTGTGACTTCCATATTATGTCCTTGAATAATTTTAAGGATTTAAGCCAACTAGCGGTCTAAAACAACTGCATATAGTCCTCATAGGCCTATGACATGCCAATGCCCCGAGTCTCATGTCGAACCAATTGAGTCATGGCGGAAGAATAGGAGGCATAAACATTCCAGGACTACTGTAGGATGAACAAAGCCTCAAAATCTCACTTTCTACTGGGATAATTGAAACCAAAAGATACTACTAAGACAACAAGTGGAGCAGGCTTCGAAAAGCCTAGTTAATTCAAGCAATGAATTGAGAGGTATAGTCATGACAGGGCTCACAGTCTAGACCATCAAAAATAACAAGTGTACAAGCCAATCTAAACCATGATCATGGCACTTTACATCATCATGATAATCCCATATCCCAATCATCATTATCAAGGACTCATTCTAGAGGGTTTGAAATACATTTGAGGATTTCATGCTAATATTTTTAACAATACATATTTCAAATAATAATAATAATCTGATAGGTGTTTAATCATAGGTTTAAACAATAGGGATAACACCATCAAAATAAATCTGAAATAGATTAGGATAGGATTAGGTAAATAGGTACCTGAATGGTATAAAATTGAACATATATGCAATTCGAACATAGAAACAAAAGATATTTCAAATAATAAATAAAGGGTTGTTACAATATTTTTAAAGTTATGTAACAACTTCTAATACAATGTGTCTTGTGTGGGTTCAAATTCATCAACAATTGTGACCTTGGGATATGATCAACAATGTTAAGCAAGATAAAATCAAATAAAATCTAAGTCCAAATACATAATGATAGCTATTCTCAAATGTTAATTTTAGGTAACAATGGTATATTCTATGCTTAGCACAATTTACATCAATGTTCCTTTAGCAACCTAATGATAATTTACAATTATTTCTAGTAGCAATCACATTAACAGTAAATCCAGATAGAGCATAAAAACATATGTAGAAAACAAGCCAAGACAAGAGGACCCCAGATTTGGTAGATGCTAAGGAAAAATCCCAATGTGGGGAAAACCATATGATCAAATATTCTTATTATTATTCAATATTTTAGCAGAGAGAGAGAGAGAGATTACATAGATCAAATTCACTTTCCCAATACACAGTCAAAAAACCCTATCAAAATTAGCAGTCAACTACAACTCGAACCAGAAAGTCAACATTAGTCAAATCGACAACAAAAGTTCTCCTTTGCAGATCAATCAAAGGTATTCAACTTATCCTCCAATAAGGATCAAAGTAAACCAAAAACAATCCACCCATCCTCAATCAAATGTGGTCAAAATTCAATCAATGATGTGGTCAAATAGACATGTGGTCAATGCAAGTCAAACTGCCCCAAATGCATCGATTTCTATGCCAAAAAGTACATCCTCAAGAAATTTAAATTCTTCCCAAGAAAATGCAGTAAAAATAGGTCAAAATATCTTCGGTCAACCCTAGTCAATATTGATCTGCAATCAGGGATTTTGTCTTGCTCTTCATCTCTAAAATTTTCGGCCTGCTTGCCACATGTGTGTGAAAGAGAAGATCCCAAGTTGCATGAACCAAGCAGATGTGGATAGAGAGAAGGATGTGTGAGTGAGTGATTTCCAAATGAGGATAGAGGTCACTCTTATTTATACAATTCATTGTGGGTGAGGAGACACATCTATTGGGCTTCTTAAGCCTACATTTGATTGAATTCGACCTTGAGAATTTGTGCCTAAGAGAGAATAAATTCAAAACTCCACCTCTGCATGTTAAAATGAGATGATATTTATATAAAAATTGGACCTCTTGGAAAGATAAATCCAATTCAATAATCATCTCCATCATATGTGTTGTCCCAAAGTGGAATTTTGCCCTAGTTTCCAATTTTAACAATCCCTCTCAACTAGGGAGAATTACACCTACCAATCCATTTTTCATCATCATGCCATCCTGGCATCACTTCTCTACTCTGTTATACTGAACCATGAAGTAATAATGAAGAAGAAGTGATTGATAGTGAGTCAGGAGACCTTACCACTCTCCAGCGAAAAAAACCATTTCTTGATCCTAGATCAAGTTATTGAACACCATGCATCCTAGTCATAGGGATCACGATAGTACACGATGCATGCAACGGTAGTGGTATGAGCCCTAACCACTTTTCCCAACTCATTGGATAGATTATAGGTACTTCCCATGAGTCCCAGACTCCATGGGTAGGATGTATGTAGGGACACCGGCAGGAGAAGGTGAATAACTCATCCCTCTCATATGCCGTAGGAGAAGGTGAACCACTCATCCTATGTATATGTCAATCATAGGGGAAGGTGAACCACTCACCCTACTTACATGTATCTACAATTGTATGGGAAGGTGAACCACTCACCCTACACACATGTCAACCATCATGGTGCATCACAACTGAAGGTGAACCACTCATCCTATACATAGTACACCACTAGGGAAGGTGAACCACTCACCCTATGGTCTCTCATAACTCCAATAAGTACCCCAAGCCTGTAAGATCTCCTAGAGCTTCGTGTCCAACTCATACAAGACTTTCATAGGAGGGTCTTTCCACAACTCTGAGTCTCTCTCAGAAGGTTAAAAAAATTACCTTCCCCAATGGCTTTGTGGGAATATGTGTGACCTACTCATCCATCTTAATGTGTTAGAGCCTTATTTCTCTCCATTGTACCATTTCCCAAACAAAGTGGTTCCTCATATCAATGTGCTTGGAGCGATCGTAGGACACGAGATTCTTTGAAAGGTGAATCCCACTCTAGTTTTCACAGAAGATCAAGGTGGTATCTAGCATGTTCTCAAATATCTCACTAAAGATCTTCCTCAACCAAACATCTTCACAACAGAACATGCAACAATGTATTCAATCTCGACGGTGCTTAAAGCAATCAATTACTATGTCAGGCTAATCCAATATATTGAAGCAAACCCTAATGAGAAGAAACACCCATACCTGATCTTATGATCCACCACACTTCCAACCCAATCAAACTCTGTATCTCCATGTAGCCTCAAATTCACGGAAGTGTATCTCACAACATAACGGATTGTGCCCTAGAGATATCTCCAAATATTTGTAGTATAAATCAAATGAATGTGATGAGGCTTGACCATAAATTGACTCAACGTTTTCAAAATAAAGCATATGTCAGGATGAGAGTTAACCCAGAACATCAAGGCCACCACAAGTTGATGATACTTGGAAGGGTTTTCTAATTCAAGCCCAACAAATCTTCCACATTGCTTTTTGAATTTGAGTTCCATCAGAGTAGACATTGACTTCCAATCCACCATGCCACATCTCTCAAGAAGCTTTACAATGTATTTTCGTTGAGAAAGGAAAGTCTCTCCTAGATTTTTCCAAACTTTCAGTCTTAGGAAGTAGTGCATCAGTCCTAGGTCCTTCATATTGAATTTGGAAGCCAACTCTCTCTTTCATTGATGAATGAGAGGTTCATCACATGTTAGAAATGGATCATCCACATAAAGGACCAGAATGAGAGGTCTTTCCTTTTCAACCTTGAAGTATAGGTTCAGGTTAACATCAATCCTTGTAAATCCAAGCTTCATAAGATAACTATCAATCCTCACATACCAAGCCCTAGGGGCTTGATTCAACCTATAGAGGACTTTATTCAACCTACATACATGTGTCTTATGATCCTGAAATTTGAACCCCTCAGGTTGTTGTATATATATTTCCTCTTTAAGTGAGCCATACAAGAAAGCAGGTTTGACATCCATTTGGTGTAGGCTTTAACCTTGCAAGGTAGTAACAATGATCGAGTGGACGGTGGTATATCAGGAAACCGGTGCAAATATCTCATCATAGCCTATTCCTTCCTTTTGAGAGAAGCCTCGAGCAATGAACCTAGGCTTGAAATTTTTATCACTCCCATCAACTCCATGTTTGATTTTGTAAATCCATTTGAAAGTGATGACGGACTTGTCTAGGAACCACATCCTAGACATCATTTTTCATGATTGATTCATATTCATCATTCATCACATCCTTATAGACATTTATTTTCATGGCTTCATCAAATGTACATGGCTCAAATTGTACAATGGTATTCAGGTCAGCTAAGTACCCTTGGTACCTATTCGGCTTCTTGCATTCATGAAATGTCCCCCTCAGTGAAATATTTCTCTCAACATCTTCAAGAGTATATTTGAGCCACAATGGTATTTTTCTTGAAGTAGAGTGCTCACTGGGAGTTGGATATATGGGATCCATTGAACCTTCAACATCAGGCATTAGGTCATCAGTCAAATGTTCATCTTGCTTTCCTGCATCATCATCATTGTCCTTCCTAGGGATAGGCAGATCTTGAACTTTCCCAAGGGAAAAATCTTCATCAAAAGTGATGTCATGACTTATTTCCACTTCTCTTTAACCAATCACATAAATTCTATATGCCTTCAAAGTTTCACTGTAGCCCACAAATTTCCTTTCTTCCCATATGCATCAAGCTTGTTTTTTTCTCTTTTGGCACATGGAAATATATGGGACAACCAAAAATTCTAAAATGAAAAACATCGGGTTTCTTTCCGGTGAGAACTTCTTTGGGTGTCTTGAAGTCCAATGCTTGATGTGGGCATCTATTCTAAACATACACAATGGTGTTAGCAACTTCTCCCCATAATGAATTCAGTAGGCCTTGGTCATGAAGCATGGCATAGGTGGCTTCTATGATAGTTTCATTCCTCCTTTCAGAAACTCCATTTTGTTCAAGAGTATATATGGTAGTGGTATCCCTCTTAATGCCAACGTCTCTAAAATAGTCATTGAATTCATTTAAATCATATTCTGCTCCTTTAGTGGTCCTCAATATTTTGGTCCTCTTTCCTATTTGATTCTCGACCAAGGCATTGAAAGAGTGGATCCTTTTGAACACTTCGTCCTTCTTCTTTAAGAAATAGATCCATGTTTTGTGGGAGAATTCATCCACAAAAATTTCCTAGTACAAATATCCTCCCAAGGATGTTACGGGTAACATACTTGATAGATCAGAATGGACCAATTTAAGAATATTGATAGTTTGACTCTCACTTGAGGGGAATGGTCCCTTTGTATGTTTTCCAGTTGCACAACCCTGACAAACACTTTCTTGATGTAAGCTAAATTTGGGCATACTTGTGACCATCTTCCTTACATCAAGGCTTTGTACTTAAGGTGAGAAAATATTTAGTGCCATAATTTAGATTGAAAAGAAGTATCATAGGTCATTACTACCAATGGACTTCCTCCAACCTAATAGAGACCTTCAACCATGAATCCAAGAGTGAATACATCTCTTGGGTTCCTTTTCCAAACATGAACCTTCCCATCAATGAATGTCACCTTGAAACATTTATCTTCCATCACAAAAATAGAGACCAGGTTCTTTTTTAGATCAGTTACATATAATACTTGTTCTATATTAAGGGTTTGACCTTGATTTAAGTGAAGAGTGACACTCCCAATTCCTTTCATGGGATAATTGGCATTATCCCCAAGTATAATGTCCATATTAATTTTCTTTTCAATCAAATTTGAGAGGGCTTCCTTGTACCCATCAAAGTTCCTTGAGGAACCACTATCAATCAGCCAATGATCCAATGTATCTGAAGGAGAGGTGGTGGTGAGGGATGAAATAAGAAAAAAATGTTTTTGTTTTGATACAACATTAACTTCTTCATACCTGGAGTTTCTCGACTTCTTGGGAGGACAACCATTTCCAATTTTAATAGTGGGAGCATTCCTCTTTCTGTTGTTGTTGAACCTATTGTTCCTTTGATTTCCATTGCCTTTGTAGTTGTTATTATTGTTGTCATCATCCCTTGGAGTATCCTTCTTGTGATAACATGCTCTAGAAAAGCGGAAAAACTTGTTGCAATTGAAGCATCTTCCGTTTCTTCCTTATTTGAATCTTAGCTTGAAACCTTGACCTTGCCTTCTTGTACTGGCATTATTCTTCCTTTTAGCATGAGTGGAGAAGGTAGTAGGATTTTTTCAATTTAAGGTATTGTCTCTTTCCATAATCCTAATTTCTTCTTGAGTGAATATAGCCAACAATTCATCAAATCCTTGATCATGTCATTATTGAGGATGGTAGTGTTAAACACATCCCATTCTCTCGTAAGGCCTACAAGTGAAATAAGAGTGAGCACCATGTCACTAATAACTTCTCCAATAGATAGGAGATCATTCTTGATTTTTGTAATCCTTATGAAGTAGGATTGAATGGATTCTCCTCCATCCATCTTGATGTATTTCAACTTGTTCTTTAGAAATAGAACTTGATTTGAACTATTTACTTTGAACATCCTAACCATCTTATCATACATCTCCTTAGATGTTTTCAAATCAGAAATATAGGCAACCAAAGGCTTTTGAATATAATCAAAAATAATTTTCTTAGCTTTAAACTCAGCTTTCTTGTACTTGGTTTGTGTAGTTGCGAATGAATTTGAAGGAGGATTCACTACTCTTCCTTGGACATAGTCCATAGCATCATTTTCTTCCAAAGTCAAATATAGAGACATATTCCATGAATGATAGTCTGATTTGTCCTTAAGCATGTCCTTAGATTTGAAGTAATATGTAGTCACTATTGGGATTAATTTGAAGTCCTTGTCCAACAACTTCCCTTAGTGATTTCATTTCCTAAGTCTTTATTGGCCTTTGTCTTCACCTGAGCTCTGATACCATGTTAATTTTAGATAACAATGGTATTTTCTATGCTTAACACAATTTACTTCAATGTTCCTTTAGCAGCCCAATGACAATTTCCAATTATTTCTAGTAGAAATCACAATAACTTAATCACATTGACAGTAAATCTAGATAGAACATAAAAACATATACAGAAAATAAACCAAGATAAGAGGGCACCAGATTTGGTATATGCAAGGGAAAAACTCCAATGTGGGGAAAACCATTTGATCAAATCTTCTTATTATTATTCAATAGTTTAGCAGAGAGAGAGAGTACATAGATCAAATTCACTTTCCCAATACACAGTCAAAACAACCCACTCAAAATCAATGGTCAAAAATAGTCAACTGCAACCCTAACTAGAAATTCAACTCTAGTCAATTCAACAAGAAAAATTCTCCTTTGCAGCTAGTCAAAGGTAGTCAACTTGGCCTCCAAGAAGCGTCAAGGTAAACCCACTTTTCGGCCTCCTTGACCTGTAAGATAACACTTCCATTCACAAGGCATAATAGATGTGAATAGGTTGGCTCATGTTGAGAGCCCATGTCCTACGATCAGATGATCATAAGACATTTCCATAGCTTGGTGACTAGATACAACAGTGTCACATCTACTAAAATCCTATGATCATCGTAGGAAGGCTCGTGATGAGACCTCCTATCTTTCAATTAATAACTTTTAATATTTTTTAATTACACTCTGAAAAATTTTAAAATTTAACTTTTAGTAGATGGGAAGACACATCCACTCCTTCAGAGCAGGATGCATAAGAAGTTTAAGTAACTAGTATGATAAAAAGTATAGCTATTGAAACAAATAGGTTGGCTTTGAGACATTAACTTTATGAAGAAAACAAAAGCAACAAGTTTCTTGTAACATATTTCAGCTACTTTTCCAATTAACAGATCAAAAAAGGCAACTAAAGAAAATATTTTAATTGTTTATCTAAATAACAATGTACAAATGAAAGTTTTATAAAATTCATTATAGATGGATTTACTACGAAATGAAATATTTTGCATAAATAAAAGAAAAGAACTCAAACCTATATATATATATAATATATATATATATAATATATTATTATTTATATATATATATATATATTATATATATATATAGATATATATAGATATATATATCTATATATATCTATATATATCTATATACATATATATACATATATATACATATATATACATATATATTGACATGAGGGACTATGAAAAATACTTTTTCAAAAGAAAACCATTGACAAGAAGTGGGTCGCACTGTCATTCCAAGTTTTTTGGTTGAAATATACTAGGACTCAACTCTTTTGTAATAGTATAGGGTCTTAATCACAACTAATAGAACTTGGTGTGCTCTCCCTTATCTTCGTGGGATTTGTCCCATTTTAACACCAAACCACCAACCTGAAAATCTATCTTAGAGGAAGATTTGTTATCAAACTAACGTTTTATGAGTTTTTGATGTTGGTCGAATTTAATTTTGGCTTTAAGTCTCTCTTCTTCCAACCTTAATAATTCATTTATCCTATTTTCCATGGCTAAGGATTTTAATTCCTGAACATTCTAGGACAATTGCAAAGATTGCAAGAAAATATGAGGTGGAAATATAACTTCTATACCATAAACCAAAAAGAAAGGACAATTTATAATCGAAGCTTTTAGAGTGACCCATCAAGCCGCAATGCATTAAACAAAGAAACATACCAATTTCTTTGATTATTTGATACAATCTTTTTAAGGATTCAAAGTGAATTTTATTACATGACTCAGCTAGGCCATTCCTTAGGGATAATAATTTTTTTAGAATTTAATATTTATGCATTTATTGACTGTGTATGCATCTAAATCACATGACGAGAAATATGATGCATTATCAAAGACCACAGATTAACGAATTCCAAAGAAATAAATAATATGAGTTTCAATCAAGTTTATCACCTGATTTGCATTTACTATATGAAGTGGAGCTTCCTCAAACCACCTTGTAAAGTAATCTGTTATTGTTGTAATATACTTGTGCTGTTGCACTGAAGTAGGATTAACATGGCCTAGAATATCTAAGCCTCATTGTTGAAAGCGAGCTTCTATGGAAACAAGAAAACACTTTAGTGGACATCACTTGTGGTTTAATAATGGCTATAGAAATTGGCAAAGACAAAGAGGCAATAAATGACATTTAATTATAAAAATAAAGGAAAATAGGAGAAAAGGAAGGTGAGGAGACATAATGGTAGAAGTGTTCTTAGACACACAATTTTATTAATCATAAAAGAAATTACATATTAATTTTGCAAGAGTTTACACACACACTCCAACACAATTGCAATCGGGGGAATGAGATATATATAAGCTTAATTTTCTAACCTATTCTAGTTATGGACTACTTATTAAATTAACAAGTGTCCACTTACAATAAATTCCATTCTAACCAATCTACTAACTCTACTCCTAAATTGGAGCCTAAGATACAACATTATTCTAGAAGTCATATCTTTTACAACAATATTCTATTTCTAAGTGTCTCCAATATTTAATTAAATATTCTAAATAAATAAGTATTCTATCCTAACTTTGTGAACTATGAATTTTTTATTTTAGATCATTTAACATTCCCCCATATGATCCAAAGATATGTTACAATAGATACCAAGTTCATCTCTGAACTTAGTGAATTTGGTCCTGTTAAGTGGTTTTGTGAAAATATCGGAGACCTAATCTTCTAAAGGACAATAAACTGGCTTGATGACACCCTTGGCAATGAGTGATCTAATGTGATGATACTTGGTGTCCACATGTTTTGTTTTGAAATGAAAAATTGGATCCTTAGCAAGCTTTATGGCTGATTGGTTGTCGATGAATAATGATGTAGCTTCTGCTTGAGGAATTCCCAAATCCTGCAAAACTCTGTGCAAACAAACAATTTCACATGCTGCTTCCCATGCTGATATGTATTCTGCTTCGGCTGAAAAAGTGGCCATTGTAGCTTGTTTCTTGCAACTCCAAGATACTACAGCTGAACCCATGTTCATTAAATAACCAGAGGTTAATGCTCGATCATCAATACTGCTAGCAAAGTCGGCATTTGAAAATCTACCAAGTACAAAGTTTTTAGTCTTTTGTAAAGAAGACCAAAACCTTTTGTTGCTTAGAGATATCATAGAACCCTTTTGGCTACATTCTAGTGGCTCTCTCATGGTCCCTACATAAAGCATGAAAGAATACTAACTGCATAAGATAGGTTTGGTTGAGTCATTGTCAGATAAATTATGCTTCCAATCAACTGTCTATAAGTAGTGTTGTCCACCTCCCCCCCACCCTCCCCTCAAACTTTGAAAGTTTCAAGTTTTGTTCCATGGGGGTAAGAATAGGCTTGCAATCCTACATTTCGAATCACTGAAGAACTTCTACTGCATACTTACTCCGAGAAATGAAAATATGATGTGGACATTGGAATACTTTAACTCCAATATAGTAGTGAAGTAGTCCCAAGTTTGTCATCTTAAAACCTACATGTAACTCCTTTTTCACCTCTACAATATGATCATCATTGTTTCTAGTAATGATCAAATCATCTACATACATAACAAGAATCACCATATTTTGACCCTCTTCACATACATACAAAGTATCATCAGATTCACTTCGTTGAAAGCCAACTTTCCGAAGGTATTCGTCCATTTTGGCATACCAAGCTCATGGAGCTTGTTTTAACCCATTTAAAGCCTTAATCAGTTTACAAACTTTATGTCCTTTCCCTTCAATTTCAAAACTTGGTGGTTGTGTCATATATACATCTTCCTATAAATCTTCGTTGAGGAAAACACTCTTTACATCCATCTGGTGAACTTTCCATCCATTTTGTGCTGCTAATGCGAGTGTTAAGTGGATGGTGTTCCATCTGGCTGTAGGAGAAAAAGTCTCCTCATAATTAGTGCCTTCCTACTGCGCAAAACCCTTAGCCACAAGTGTAGCTTTTTACTTGTCAATTTCTCCATTTTGGTTGTACTTAATTCTATAAACCCATTTGCATCCAATGGGTTTAACACTTTGAGGAAAATTAACAAGTTTCCAAGTGTTGTTGTCTTGAATTGCCTTATATTCTTCAACCATAGCTTGTTACCATTCTTTATATTTTACTGCCTCTTTGTATGTGGAGGGTTCAGTAAAAGCATTTGTGATTAAGGGAAAATTTTCTTCATTCCTGGTGGACCCCCTTGTTTCTATTTTATTTTTATCATTAGGCCTTACCTCTTTCAAAAGTTGAACAACCCATTTTGGCAATTGATGTTTGCTTGTTTGAGATTCTAAAAATTCACCATCATTATAAAGAGGATTAATGTAAATAGAGGTACATTAATCAACTATAGATTCTGGGGGTGGAGAATCATTGTTAGAAGAACTACTGCTACTAGGAGATTCTAATGAACTACTAGAAGACCTAGACTGTGTTGTTGAAGTAGATGGACTGGATGAATCATCTTCAGAGGAAGGAAAATCAAGTTCATACAAATTTTGTGAATTTGGTTGACTTTGAATGTTTCCTTTTCTTTTATCTCCTTTTGTTTCCAATTTTTCAAGAAGATGTTCTATTTCTTCAACACTCTTAATCTCAGTTTCATCAAAAATTACATCTCTGCTGACAATAAATTTTCCATTTGACATAAGATTGTACCCTTTCTTCTCATCCAAATATCCGATCATTGCGCATTTCAAACTTCGTGAGTGTTGGGTGCAGGATCCCCCAAGGTAGGTTTTAGGGCTTAAAGCCCAAGTTTTGACTAAGTTCGATGTAAAGACTCTGCGATGTATGGGCGCAGAGCATGAAGTCATAATAGAGTCATAGGGTTGTCTACCCTCGTTTTTTTAATGTGATGTCAATTTGAAAGATATACCCATCATCCACGGACAATGGGATTGTATAAATAGAGCGAGGCTCTAGGTGTAAAGAGAGAGGATCTAATATAAGGATGAATAAGGAAATGAATCTGTGAAGTAGTGAAGTGTAAGTCATGGCTTTGAGTTGTAGAGTAGGAGAAGGCTCTGTAGCTAGGTGTGCAGAGGCCTACTAGTCTACAGCTGAGTGCACAGACCCCTACAGCAAAGTGTGCAGGGCAGGCTGAGTCTATAACCGGTTGAAGCATTAATAATGAGAAGTTTACCATATTTCTGTGTATCATTTTCTATTTTATGCACTGAAGTATATTGGGTATAATTTTACTGCCATTTTGTGTAAACTTATATTAATGTGCTAAATGAGTAAATATAATATGAGGCATCTGTTTACGCGAAGATAACTAATAGTTATAATAAGATAAGAAAGATTTGCATCGTGACTAGGGAAAATAACACAGATCAATGCTCTAGCAGTATGGAATTCCCACAACCCCTGGTTAGGGTTGCGTGAAGACAAGTATAACAAGGGCCCGAAGGCCTCGATGGCCCTAAAGTGCGTGAAGTGACCTGTGCAAAGGTATTCATGGTTGGACTAAGTCGACCCCTCAGACATCTCAAGGGTGTGGAAACCTAGTTCCAACATCCCCCCATACTGCTTCGGGTGAGACCTTAGTCTAGGATCTACGGATTGTTGCTGAAAGGGCCAGTAGTACAGGGATTTATCTAGCTAACTAACTTCGAACCTGGGTCAAGACCCACCATCCCAACAAATGGTTTCGTTTCTAGGACCAAAATCTGCATAGAGATGTCTGATGTCGCATCACTAGAATCCAACTAAAAAGGAAATCGAAGGCTAGTTGGACAGGAAACTTTACAAATTCGCAGCACATGAGAATCAGAATCTACGACTAAAAAAAGAAGAGTGGTTAGATTGCTACCTGTACACAGAGATAGCCAAGGAAGGTGCAGGCTCAACATTCCTATTGTGCAGACCCTTGAATTGATGCATAGATTGGAAGCATCCAAGGACAAGATCATGCGTGCTGTAAATCACTGGCTTGATAGAATTATAGGAGGGTTCATCACTGAGTTTGCAGTAGACACTTCAGTAAGCTAAAATGAGGCTGAGCAATGCTTCCTCAAAGGACCATGTGGTAAGTACATTAAATATCTAAACACTTGGATTAAAATGCTATTGTATGAAAAGAAGGTTATGCAATACATTGATGTTTGGGGCTACACGAAGTGGGAGAATTTACAGGAACGAAGGTAGTGTAGAAATAGAAACTAACCCCTTGATTTCACCTTTGCAAGGTGATGAGGAAGAGCTCGTGAGGGTCTCTCCACGTAGTGCAATACATTTGATAAGACAGAGGATTCTGTGCATACCATCCCCACCCACACCTCCGCCCATTTCACCGACATCACCTCTGTCTTCACCCGTACCACCTCCGATACCACCGCATTTTATTATGGAAAACTCAGTGAAAGGATTGGGAAATGAGGATCCAGACCAGTTTTGGTTCATGGTAAAATCTGTCTAGGAGTCACAAGGAGTAACAGGCGATAATATCAAGAAAGAAACATTGGTTACTACTCTGTATGATCACGTGCTAACCTAGTACATTAAGCACTCAAATGACCATCCGAATGTAAGAATTGCGGTGATCCAAGTTGTGCTAACTAGGGAGTTTAGTAGGCCGAAGTCAGAGGTGCAGTGGATCATTGGGTTCAAAGAGATTACGATGCTACCAGGCGAGAGGCTGAAGTGCACAATTCGTGAAACTAACATGACTCTGATGGATGGATAACACTGTGAATGGTTTGTAGCATCACTATCACTGCATTTGAGGAATGCGCTGACATAGTAGAGATTGGAAACTCAAGCAGAAGCTTTAAAGATTGCGATGAGGTTGCATGAAACCTGAATCAAGATCCTAACTTAGGAGCTCAGCAAATCCATGTAGAGTTGAAAAACTTGTGCCTATAAATGCAGAACCTAAAACAGGATAGGGCATCTCGATTAAAAGTGTTCGAAGAGGTGTGGTGTGTGAAATGTAAGGAGTAGGGTCATGATAAGGACCATTTCCATATATTTACAAATTACCTTACGAGGTGAGGGTTGATGCTAGCAATACTGGAAGCGTAAGCAGAACCAAGAACAGTGCTTGCTCTATGGTGCACAATTTTTCAAATAGGAGGAAGGCATGTTATCGAAAAATATCATCTGTTGCAGAAGTACAAGTAGGCATCACAACAATTGTTTTTTAATTTGTATAGATCAATAGGACATGATGAGTGGACATGCAGAAGTTATGAGCTAATGATGGATAGAACACCCACCTATAGGGTTCAGGCTTAAACATAGCCCCTAGACCAGGGTGCAAGAATGACGCGCACTGGATTCCAGGGGTGCAAACGAGGTTGAGGCATAAGAGGACCTGGAAGAGGTCATAGACAACTGATATGCTACAATTGTGGAGGGCCATGGCATTACGCCCATGATTGTATGAATTCGACATGTCCATCATGCTTGTACTGCACCTTGTTTGATCACAAGATGGAGGATTGTCCTATGGCGATAGCTAGGATATGTGATAAAGGAGGACTACAACCTCCCCCAACTTAGAACCTGCAAATGATGAGGTTTGAGCTACGTGAGGAGGAACCTAATGTGAATATCATGCTCTAAAGTGGAATTATGATGAGAGATAACAAAGGAAAACAACCATCGGATGACACTTGGGTTCACAAAGCTTCGACGAAGGAAGCAGAGTTTGATTTGAAGCGCGCTCAAGAAACTTTTATGGAAGCTAAGAAGAGCTTCGCTAGTGCCTCCAGTTCCGGAGAAAAGACAGACTGGAGCTAGACATGGACCCATCGATGCTCACAATATTCCTAAAAACATGCATGAAACTGTTGCACAAGAGTAAGGTTGTAAAGGGTTTGCAGGAGCTCATTAATAAATGCATTGGGACCATGCAATGAGAACCACGTGTGACCTGGAATACTGGAAAACATAAGACGAGAATAGGAAGTGAAATGATGTTAACTGTGCTGATTGGAGAGTCTGAAATGGATCAAGCAATTTTGGACTTAGGATCAAATGTAAATGTTCTGCTGAAGTAGACATGGGAATGCATGGGGAGACCTCCACTACAGTGGTCTCCTATTCAGTTGCGCATGGCAAACCAACAAAAGATTATACCCCTGGGGCTATTGCAAGGAATTATAGTGGACATTGAAGGAGCAAACATGCTAGCCAATTTTGAGGTAATAGAGATTGTTGATGACATAAATCCCTACCCTACACTCCTAGGAATTGATTGGGCCATTAACATGAATGGGGTGATTAACCTGAAGAAGCCCAAGATGATTTTTTAGAAGAAATAGCTATGTGTAGTGATACCTTTCGACCCTACTAAGGGATCATGCTACACTAACCCATTGTGCAACTAAAAGTGATGACGACTTAGACTGCATCTACAAGATAACTGCATGAGAACAAGATAGAGTAAATCCCACCGTGGACGAACAAATTTCATGGGAGCATGAGAGCTCCTATACTTCAGATTCAAATGAGGAGATAGAGCAATGGCAGAACCATTTACACGAGGTAAACACACTTAACTGTAACATGATGACAAGATCGTTGCACTGCATTTCAATGGAAATGAGGGATCTACCTACTTATGATGGATTAGGTAAGGTAGATGAATTCTTGGAAAAATTTGAAAGAGAGGTGCCAAAAAAACAATGGTTTGAAGCTTTGAAATGGGTATTGTACGCTACACCTGCAATGTGGTGGGGTATGCACAGAGAAAACTTTGAAGACTGGTGTGATTGTAGGCAGATGATACGCACATGGTTCGGGAAGCTTAGGGTGCGATTGACAGATAGTCACACTGAGTGAAATAGTACGTGCGCGCATCTGTCCAAATGGGTGCGAGCATATGAGAAACAACCTGCACGAATGCACTTGAGTCTCGCATTGGGAGACAACGTCGAAAAACATGTGTTGGGGGGGGGAATGTGCAAAAGGCTTAGCAAGTTGGAATGACATAGTATGAAAAGAAAAATCGCACAGAAGGATACCAACGTAGAAGCCTATAATGAAGTATGTGAAGCACTGAAAAAGGTTTGTAGTGCATAGTGGAGTGATTGGGACCTGCGCATACCAGCAGTCCTATGGGCTTATAGGACAACATGCTGGAGACTAATGGAATAGACACATTCTTGGCTAGTTTGTGGGGTGAAAATTGTGCTTCCCATGGAGTATCGCATGCCTAGTTCATGCATAGTTGCCCTTACCGAAGTAAAGGGCCGCACAACCTTGAAAGAAGGGATCACACAATCAAAAGATATTGCAGAAGAACACGTGGGACCTGACGAAGAAATTCAGTAGAGTGATCTTCGGCCCCAAGAACTCATGAAGGAAGAAATTTGGTTAAGAAAAGAAAGTGCCATGGTGGAAGAAGAAATCAAGAAGCTGGAGGAAGGAGTCAACAGGGATTTTCTTGATAAAAGGATTATGTTGGTAAAACAGGGTGTGCATGATAAATTGAGAGACTACCACCGAAGGTTGGTCAATTTAGGTTGGTCAATTTAATGCCTTGGATTGAACCATAAAGGGTAAAATGCACAATACAGGTATTGAAATTAAAAGGGGAACATTCCCCAAAAAAAGCAGAAGATGACCATATCGAGCCATATACAGGTGGCAGAACCACCTCACTAGCTATAAGAAGAGTAGTCTTCATGCTCCAGGCGGTTGAAAGGAGGCACAAGACTATAAAATACTCTACCCGAGAGCTGCATCATGTTAAGGGTGTGTGCAAGAGAGAAGTGTCACAAGATCTACGAACACGCAAGGGGGGCTACACTACTGCACGGGTTGGCTGGAAAGCGACCATTGTAGTCACTATTCATGATGTGATGCTCGAATTGAGACCAAATGGAGCAGGTGACAAGCATTTAAGATGAGATTTATGGGCAAGATTTGGGAAAATTTGCTATCAAGGGAGCATTAATGAACCGAATTTGAGGAGAACGGTTCAATTTGAATTCAAAAGAGGCTATAAATTACAAAGGTTTTCCCAACAAACAACACTTGGTTAATTGAGAATTGCATTGTTGAGTATACTGAGCCGAGACCTATTTAACCTACTCAGGGCATTGTTTGAGCACCTGATTATGTAGTTAAGAGTTTTCTGGATGAACAAGATGGAAACGTCTGAAGAAGCTAGGGAAATTACATAGATGACTTCCAAAGAGGCCGCATAGGCCCTGACCATAGAAGATTCCCCTAAAGGAACCAAGATTATTGTGGAAATCCTAAATGGCCACACATGACGTGACCGTAGAAAGATAAATAGCCAATGATTCTGGTACGCGTGTCCCCTCAAAACCCATTGCGAGCCAGATTAACCATGGAGGAAAAAGGGAAAGTGATTAACTTGGGAACCGACAAGGAGGAAGAAGACCTTGGGGATTTCAACATTGAAGAGGATGAGGATGAGGGCATGGAGGAAGAAACCAAGGTTGCGCACCCTCCAAAAAAGTTGCCTGCATATGTCCCTCCGTGGAAGGGGAAGGAAAAAGTACCCAAGGACCTCAAAAAGAGCGAGAGCTCTCTGTAGACTCTGCTCCTCTCAAATGATATTATTTTTTAGGGCATGCACCTGGGATAGGTGCTAAATTTGAAGTTTGAAGGTTGGGATCTCGCTAACCATGAGAAATCCCCTCACCTAGAGACTGCACAACTCATGGAGCCAAAGTAGAACACTGTGAAGGGAGTTATAGAATTGGAGCCATGCAAGTGGTTACACAGAGTTGAAAAGGGAGGCTTATTAAACCAGCTCTGGGTGCCGCATTACCACCGTGCCCCAACAATGATCTTTGTCATTAGGCAACTACTCTTCCTGGTGCATGATGAGTATTTATGGCTCGAGGAGACCATCCCCATCACGGACCACTTAATCCATCACATTATCTAGCTCCCATGCAAGGGAGAGGACCCCACAGACATTTCGGAGCGTAAGAGTAGTGATTTGGCCATCGTGGAGGACATGAAAAAGAAATACAAGATGGAGAAGAAGAAAAAGGGCTACACAATATCCAACATCAACAACAAAGTAGTCAAAGTTGCAACCCAGATACAGACAGGTAAGCTCATGCAAAAGTGCCACACAAATGAGGTGCCTGCATTGATGGTGGCACTTGCCGAACAGTGCGTAGAGGGGGTCCAGTTTAACTGGTCTTAGTTCTTGTGCAAGGAATTCATGGAAAATTGTCACGAGGCATAGGAACAAGGGAAAACCTTCCACTATGCATGGCTTCTGTTGTCCATAGTGCTGGTAGCAGGGGAATTACCTGAGGATAGCTAGTTCCCCACGATTGCAAGGGACCTCCTGGAGGCCACGAAGTACGCTTCGATGTGGGCCAATAAGGATGTGAACCATATCTAAGATAACAAAATATTTTGGGTGTTCATGGAGATGAACATCAGAATGGGGATTAACTGCAAGCCGTGGTTATCACCCACTGTCTACAACATCTTGCAAAGTTTTGCAGAATTTAAAGTGGACTTTCATCACATTTACCCAAGGGCGTGCAAGGACCCTACAAATAAGTGGCATGAACTACGGTATATGGCCACCAATGGCGTGATCTTCAGCATACTTGATGTGTGGCCGCTAGAATGGCGCTCTCTAGACATCTCTGAGTTGGCAGTAGAAAAGTCTACTGCATAGAAGAGGAAGGAAGAGGTTAAACTGTGAGTGGCATAGTTGGCTGAGAAATGGAGAAAAGAGGCAGCATTTGCAAAGGCATAGGAGGCGCGAGGCATTGTGCAGACAACAGTTGAACAACAAAAGGTCATAATGGAAGCACAGAAGGCAACAACAACAGAGCACGATGACCGGAAGTCACCTTCACCTGAGCAAGAGAAAGGGCTGGAAAATATAGTATACCTAGGGGGGATAGCATTGGGTACACAGGGAGGTACCCAAGGGAATAATGTAATAATGGGATGGGCCATAGTAATAAATAAAGTAGTTAACTCGTATCATGTAAGGGACCACAAGTAGTTAGCAATAATGTAACAAGCCAATTGTATTAGGTAGATGGTATTGAGGAAACCATGGTAATGACCCATGGTATTGTATGTATGAGGCCTATATAGAGGCTAGAGACTCCCCATTGAGGGATGTTAAGGAATATTGTATGAACATGCATATGGCTTGTGGAGTGTTCTCCTTCCTTAAGGAGTGAATGTATGGTGTTTCCCTACCTTAAGGGTTTGATTAATAAGGTGAAGCATTTCTATATTCAGAAATTGTTATTTCTTGGGTTTATATCTATTATCATATATTTTTAGGTCAGATCTATTACAAGTGGTATCAGAGCAGTTTCTTGGGCAAAGTGGAATTTTTTAATTTTTATTTTGTGTGGGAAATTTTTGGGGCGACGAGCTTGCAGATCAAATATAAATATTCTCGTGCAAACATTGATAAAATATAATTGTAGATCTAGGTTCCTTGTGAAAAATTACCCAATTTGTAAACAAAAACTCAACCCAATTGGAGTCTGGATGAGGGAGATATCATTGATTTAAAAATCAGCTTTGTTGTAGACATTTTTTGGGGTGACGAGTTTGTAGATTAGATCTATGCATTCTAGGTAGAAATTTGTAGAATATAATTGCATATTTGGGTTCTTTGTGAAAAAGTACCCAAATTGAAAAACAAATCAACCAAATTGGAGTCTGGATTAGGGAGATATTGATGGTTTAAAAATAAGCTGTGTTGTAGAAATTTTTCAGGGCAGTGAGTTTGCAAATCAGATATGTACATTCTAAGGAAACATTTGCATAATCTAATTGCATATCTGGTTTCTTTGCGAAAAAAACCTAATTAAAAAAAAATCAATCAAATTGGAGTCCGGATGAGGGAGATCTTGTTGATTTTAAATCAGCTCTTTTTTTTCAGAATTTTTTGTGATGACAAGACAATTGCAGTGCGAATCTAAAATTCCAGTGCCTAGATCGGGATTTCTATCACATGGGAAGAAGAAGAATGGTTGTTCCACTTTAGAAAATAGGTCATAATAGGGATTCTAAGCAATATTGACTGAATTGTGGCCATTTCAAATTTTCACCAAGTAAGCAATTTGTTTTCAAAACCCTCTTCATGGCGTATAACAGTAAGTTTTTTTTATAGGAAAAATGATTGGTCTTCTATTGAAAATTTTATAGCATATCATAATTTTGACTTCCCAGGGTGTTGGAAGGAAAAAATAGGGTATTATTTGAAAAATGAGGCTGCTATATGGTGGAAATCTTTTGATAGTGAGATTTTGAAGTTATGTCGTGTTGACGAAATTGAAGAAATACTTTTGGACAAATGGTCTCATACTAGAAAGGAGGAAACCACAAAATCTAACAAAGATTTTATTTTTACAGGAAAGAAGGAAACAAAGAAACCTAAAGGGTTATTTTCTACTGATATCTCCTTATTACAGGTTCATGGATTGATTCAAAAGGAGAAGATCATTGTGTCTATATATCCTAGTGGCAAGCATAATGTTATCAATGTTAATTTGGCAAAAAAATTGCAAGTTCCAGCAAAACACATTGAAAACACACAGGTTGATATTAAGGATTTTCAAGTTTATAAATATTTGAAGCTTTATATGGATAAGTATCTGTTGCATTGTGAATTTTTATACTTCAGATATGGATAACATGGATGTTGTTTTGAGATATCCTTGTATGGAATCTGTGGGTACTGTCAATATTAATGTGTAGAAGAAATTAACGAAGCTCTAGAATAAAAAGAAGAAAATTACATTGCAGGATATTTCCATTAAGACCCAAGCAGAGACTATGGAGGCAGAAGAATAAAGCTCTAATGACACTAACACATCAGATGATGAGCCTTTGATGGTTGACAATCAAACATGAACATCAAACCAAGTACTAGAAAAATAGGTAGTGTCTAAAGAGGTTGAAGCAGAAAATGTTACAGGTGCTGATACATCAGATGAGGACTTAGTGGTTGAAGTAATATTGAAAGATAAGAAACAACAACAGACACCACAACATGTACTACATACCAATCAGGCTCCATTAGGTGGTGAATTAAAGAAAGATACACTACTTGTTAAAACTTTAGCATATCACCACCCACATCACCGAGCAAGAAAACAACCAAAAAGATGGCAATGAATTAGCCACAAGGATAACAACCCATGCATGATAGATAGAGAGGGATGACTATCCACCTACTACACACCAACACATAAGAGCCACCAGGGTCAACTTCCATCTCAAGAGAGCGGGGCACCAGCTATATCGAGGGTTCACCTTTCTCTGGGATGGCTAGATGCACATGCATGGTAGCAGTGGACTACTCTTTTGAGTAGATCTTATTATTTGTGTTCTTCTTATGTTTCGGGGACAAAACATGTTTAAGGGGGTGGAATGTAGTATATCTAGGGGGGATAGTATGGGGTACAAAGGGAGGTACTCAAGGGAATAATGTAATAATGGGATGGGCCATAGTAATAAATAAAGTGGTTAACCCGTATCATGTAAGGGAACACAAGTAGTGAGAAATAATGTAATAAGCCCATTGTATTAGATAAATGGTATTGAGGGAACCATGGTAATGACCCATGGTATTTTATGTATGAGGCCTATATAGAGGCTAGAGACTCCCCATTGAGGGATGTCAAGGAATTTTGTATGAACAAGCATATGGATTGTGGATTGTTCTCCTTCCTTAAGGAGTGAATATATGGTGTTTCCCTAACTTAAGCGTTTGATTAATAAATTGAACCATTTCTATATTCTAATCTTGTTATTCCTTGGGTTTATTTCTATTATCATATATTTTCAAGTCAAATCTATTATAGAAACAAAAGTAGAGGAGGGCAGCGCAGACTGTCAGAAAGCATCGACACTATTGAAGCACCAATGCCTATGAGAGAAGATGGGGCCACGCAAGAAGGTAAAAGCCTCTAAGTTGTCTATCCACCCGATCACCCTTACTAAGGGAGATCTTCATGATATAGGCGAGGTAGTGTGCGATGTCACCACCAAGGCCCTCCATCAGTTCATGGAGGAGAACCAACTTATGTTGGGGGCCCTCCGGTCGCACATTCAGGAGTTGTAGGTGCACACTCCTCAGGCTGGTATGCTCTCGACCAACCTCGCAGTAGGGAGACCACAACTGAGGAAATGTTATGTGCTCGCACAACCAATACAGTAGTGCTCCTAGAGGGGGAACTAGTTACAAAAAATGAGGTCAACAACCTATGGTCAGTGCATTGAAAGGCATTGTGATCAACATGGCTACGCTCCCTTGGGAGATGCTCTACGTCTTGCAGGATGTGATTACTGTAGAACTGCGGGCTAGGGAGAGCCGTAAATTGCAGGTGATGAGAAAGAAGAAGATCAACATGGAGTAGCTGAGCTTGCAGTGTGATGAGGTCATGTCTCAGAACAGGCAGATGGTGTAGGTGCTTCAAGAAGCCTTCCAGATGGTCCCTAAGATGGCCATCCCAAAAGAAGCACCATCAGAGGCACGCATCCAGAGATTAGCAACAGGGTTGCGCAAGGTGCGAGAAGAAATGGCCAAGGTTCAGCTGGAACTAAACCTTCAGATAACTGAGCTGTGGTTGAAGGCGCAATTGTCCATTCCTCCAGAGGTATGATAACAATGCACCAGTGCCATTACATTGGGGATGGAGAAAATCAGCGGTGCAGTCAGGGACTGCACCAGAATGTTGGAAGAATCACTTGAGGTCCTCACTAATCTGCAGGAGGACCTAAACATACAGTACTTAGAGATAGAGGTGCATGAGCTCTGGTAGTAGTATGACAACATAAAATGGACCACATAGATGATGGCACTCACTTAGAGTCTCGCACAAATGCAACAGGCCAAAGCATTGAAAGAGCAAGTAGACACAGCAGACACAGAAAAGTAGTTTTGAAGGCATGTGTTCAGCCTTGGATCGATGAGGCCTTCATCATCATAGCATCAATTGAAGGCAAGATTGCATAGATGCAAGGGACGCAAGAACAGATCCATGGAAGTAGTTCTAACACCGCGGTTTTGGAACAATGAGTACAGGAGATTCAACACGCAGCCGCTCAGTGCGTTGCTGACCTTGCAACCGTCTAAGCAGAGTTGGAGGGTCTCTGCACAAAGATCTCCGCACCAAAAGAGTGACTTAAGGGTGAGTCATGATGTTCGTGTTGGGGGCCTCTTAGGCACGGGATCCCCCAAGGAAAGATTTAGGGCTTAAAGCCCAAGGTTTGACTAAGTCCGATGTAAAGACTCCACGATGTGTGGGCACGAAGCGTGAAGTCATAATACAGTCATAGGGTTGTCTGCCCTTGTTTTTGTAATGTAATGTCAGTTTGAAGGATCTGAGCAAGGTTTAGGTGTAAAGAGAGAGGATATAATCTAAGGATGAATAAGGAAATAAATCTATGAAGCAGTGAAGTGGAAGTCGTGTCTTTGAGTCATAGACTAGAAGGCTCTACAGTTGAGTGTGTAGAGGCCTAGTAGTCTGCAGCTGAGTGTCCAGGCCAAGTTGAGTCTATAATCAGTTGAAAAATTAATAAAGAGAAGTTTACCATATTTCTGTGTATCATTTTCTATTTTATGCATTAAAGTATATTGGGTATAAGTTTACTATTATTTTGCTGCACGAACTTATATGAATATGCTAAATGAGTAAATATAATATAAGGCATCTGTTTACATGAAGATAACTAATAGTTATAAGAACATAAGTAATATCCGTAGCATGACTAGGGAAAATAGCAAAATTGCTGCTCTAGCAGCACGGAATCCCCACAACCACTGGTTAGGGTTGTGCGAAGAAAAGTATAACAAGATCGCAAAGGCCTCGAAGGCCCTAAAGTGCATAAATTGACTTGTGTGAAGGTATTCATGATTGGACTAAGTTGACCACTCAGACATGTCAAGGGGGCGGAAACATGGTTCCAACATCCCCCCATACTGCTTCAAGTGAGACCTCATTCTGCACTTCACGAACTATTGCCAAAAGGGCCAGTAGTACAGGGATTTGTTTGGCTAACTAACTCCGAATCTAGGTCAGCCCCCAACAAGCCAACAATGAGTCAAGCTTAGTTCATTTTTAATCTTGGAACTAAGGCATAACACATGGAACCAAAAACCCTAAGGTGTTTAACTATAGGTGTGAAACCAAACCATGCTTCATAAGGTGTGATTCCATCCAAAGAAGTAGTGGGAGACATGTTCCTTGAATAAACAGTTGTATGGATTACTTCTGGCCAATAAATAGGACTTAACTTTTTAAAAGTTAACATAGATCTTGCCATTCCTAACAAAGTGCGATTCGTTCTTTCTACTACTCCATTTTGTTGTGGAGTGTAGACATTTGTAAGATGATGTTTGATCCCATTGTCTCTACAATAACTTTGAAATTCATTTGAAGTGAGTTCTCCTCCATTGTCAATTCTAAGAGTGCCAATATTTTCTTTGACTTCATGTTCAACAAGTTGACAAAAAGTTTTAAAATTTTCAGATGCCTTTGACTTATGCTTCAAGAAGTGAATCCGTGTCATTCTGCTGAAATTGTCAATAAAGAGTAAGAAATATTTGCAACCTCCTAGAGAGGCTTGCAAGGGTCCACAAATGTCACTGTGTAATAATTGAAAACACTTGTTTTCTTTCCATGAGCTCGTGGGGAAAGGTTCTCAACTTTGTTTTCCATAAATGAAATCTTCACATCCTTCATTTTCTTTCTTGAAGGTAGGAAGTCCCTTAACCATTCCTTGTTTTTGTAGTTGAGAGAGAATGTCAAATTTTATATGTCCATATCTCACATGCCATAATCTGATAGGTGAAATGTTTGTGCTGGCTACCCCTACAAATTCAAAATTCCTTGGAATAATTGTTCCTTTCATTCGTAATAGTTTTCCATCTTCATATCTTGTCATAATTGCTTTCATGTTCTATTTTATTGAATTAATTTTAATTAGGCCACCTCCAAAACCACTTGATGTCCAGCTTGTCGGATCGAGACTAAAGACAACAAATTCTTTTTAAAGGTGGGTACATACCATACATTTGAAATCAATCGTTCTCCAATGTCAGGAAGTTAAACTTTAATGACACCTTTTCCGTAAGGAGTATGTTTTGTATCATCAACAATAAATATTGAACTAAGGTGGCATGGTTGGTAGTTCCGAAAGAAGTCTTATCGAAAAGTCATGTGTTGAGTTGCTCCTATATCTAAAATCTATGCATCTTCATAATCACTTTGAAAAAAGGTGGAAGCTAATGCTGCTGATTCTGATCTTTGACTTGATGTGAAGACATATTTTGAACCATCATTATCTTGATCAGTGGCGAATTGAGTTATGTTTTGATGGAACTTTGGAATTTTATCAATGGAAGCTCTATAGTCTGTTGGGTGTGGAGCATGATTGTTCAGAGGTCTTTGTTTCAGCCGGATGTATACCCCAGGAAGTTTGTACACCCCTCCACGCAGGGAGGGGACTTGTCCCCCCCGTGGGGGTCCGAGGGCCAGCGGTCCCCTAAAGCCAAAAATAGATGTAAAATTGCCTTGTAAAAGTATAGTAATTTCTACTCAATCTGGGTTATTCATTAGGCAGATGATCTGACAGTAGAACTTATGTTTAGCTTAGGGTTTTTTTGCCCTAGAAGGCAACCCCTCTCTTTGTATGAGTGCATTGTATTTGAGGCTGTGATATAGATTTGTATTCTCTGAGCGAGAAGCAGAGAGGTGAGACTGTGAGAGAAAACAGAGGATATTATAGCGGATCTGCTATAGGTTGTGTCTCTTCATTTTGTTGGATAATAGAAAAGGAAGGACTGGGTGTTTGGGGTGGACGTAGACCAAACTGGGTGAACCACATATATCTGTGTCTCTCTTGTTTTATGTGTTTATATTTCTGCAATATTTTATGTGTTCCATTGCTCCGTAATATATAATTTTCTACCATAGTCTTCTGCAAAATGGCCCACTTTGTCACATCTTCTGCAGACAATTTGATTCAAGTCTCTTCCTCTTCCTTGATACTGTCCCCTTCCTCTAATTTGACCTTATTTTGAGTTGGCCCTCTGCCTTGATTTTGACCTCTTCCTTGATTGTTTCATCTGCCTTGAAAGTTGCCTCTGTTTTGAAAGTTTCCTCTGCCTTGACTATTTCCTCTTCCTTGAAATTTTCCTCTATTTTGGCTTCTTCCACCACCTTGTCCACTATGTGCTGTTGGATGTGGATTGAAATGTCCTCTTCCTCTATAATTTTCAGTTGATGATTTTCTTGTTTTGGCTTCTATGAAGAATACATCTTCCCCTTGTTTCTTCTTCCAAAAATTTTTGTCGTGTTGAGATAACATCTCACATAGCTCATCAAACTTTAGTTTATCTAACTTTCCGGTCATTTGTAGAGTTTCCAAAAAATGCGTGTAAGAAGAAGGCAATCTAGCAATGAGAATTGTGGTCATGAAACTGTCATCTACTAGTGGAAATATGACTTTTACTATTTCTTGCTTAATATTTTTAAGCCTGGAGATATACTCAAAGACATATCCTCCTTCAATTAGTTTTTGTTGAAGCAACTTAAGTTGTAGATAAACCTTTTTTTATTCAGGTTGTGTATCAAATAGATCTTTGAAAGTATGCAAAGCAGACCATGCATCTAAGGCATTTTCAATATGAACATACATCTCATCATTAACTGAAGACTTTATAAGAGCTACTACCTTGACAATTTTAACTTCCCATTTTGCAAGTGAAGCTACATCTGTGGGTTTATTTGGCTTAATGTCTCCATCACATATGTCTTACCACAATCCATTATATATCAGAGTGCTTTCAATGACACATTTCCATGTTTTTTATGATTTTACCCCTTCAAGCTTATCAAAATCAGAGAACAGATTTATTAACTTCAGCATTGTAGTTTTGAAGCTTTGCATAAAAAAGAATCAAGCACATGAAAAAGATTAGCAACATGTCACACAAAACAAACCATGCAAAAACAATCTATTAGGGATTGACCTTAACCCTCGTATAGTCGTTGAAGGAGAAAAATGACTGAGCTTTACACTTGGCTCTAGTCAAATTCTCTTAAGAATTTACAATGAAAACTTTCAAAAGTTTGATTGATTTAAAATCCCCTTGCAAACTTGTGTGCAAGAAATATTTTAACCACCCCTCAAAGTAAAAAATTACTTCGACTTACAATGTCACTCTTATCTCTCCAAAATTGAAAAATGAAAAATTACCAAAGATACAATCTCCTTATTACTCCAAGATTTACAAAATTTTACGACTTCACAAAACTTACATATGATCCTTTCACACCTTATTACTCCTAAAAAAATATTACAAATAACAATATGTTCCTCCAACCATGGTACCATTACATGCGAGTTCAATTTGAATCAAATTAAAGGGCCACACTATCTAGGTACTGCATTTAGCTCAACACTTCATCCTTCTCCTAAAAATGTGGGTTGCCTCTTACAAAAAAATCCCTTTTTCTGGCTATGTGGTGCTACCAAGCTTCCACTTCCCAAGAAACAATGTTGCTGCTTCACGTTGGCTTCATGCTGGCTTCTGTTGCACCACTCTAATCATTCATCATTAATATTACAGATCTCACAGGTATTGCCATAAATTTCCGAGATCTTGTTCTATATTTCTCTGAATCTTTCAGGCTCCACCTTAATTCATCCCACACAAAGAAGAAGAGGTAGTAGAAGGAGGGATGGCGGTTTCATAGATGCAACATTGTTACATTAATTTCACTAATTCTCTTTTCTAGAAGGGATTTTTGGATGAACAATTCACACAACTTTAGTAGCTGCAAGATGAGAGTAATCATCATTTTGTTGTGGAGGTTGTTTTTTGTTCTTTGAGGATTCTGATAAACTACTGGCTGACTTGTCAAAGACTCTCAATCAGGAACCAATTTATTTCAAGAGATTTGATGGTTGTGTGCACAAATTCAAGGGTAGCAGCTCAAGTATAGGAGCCAGCGACTAATGGATAGGTGTGTAACGTTTTGTGCATTTTGTTAAGATAAAAATAGAGAAGGATGCTTGTATTGCTTATAACAAATGAAGCAGGAGAAAATAACAAAAATTCAAGGCACACAACAAATTTTGATAATAGAAACTCAAGACACACAACAATTTTTGATAATAATAGAAAAAATTATTTTTAGATTTAAAAATCTAAAAACAATAAAATAATAAATTTTCTTTTCTTTTGAACAAAAAATGGACAATTTTCATAATAATGATTTGTTGATCAATTCAATCGATTTTTCCAAGAACTTGTAGCGCTGGAATCTCTTCCTCACATCAATTGCATTACTAGAGCTTTGATACCACAATAATGGTAGAAGTGTCCTTAGACACACAATTTTATTAATCTAAAAAGAAATTACATATTAATTTTGCGAGAGTTTACACACACACACCAACAGAATCGCAGTCAGGAGAATGAGCTATATATAAGCTTAATTTTGTAACCTATTCTAGTTATGGACTACTTATTAAATTAACAAGTGCCCATTTACAATAAATGCCATTCTAACCAATCTACTAACTCTACTCCTAAATTGGAGCCTAAGGTACGACATTTCTAGAAGTCATATCATTTACAACAATATTCTATTTTTAAGTGTCTCCAATAGTTAACTAAATATTCTAAATAAATAAATATTCTATCCTAACTTTGTGAACTATGAATTTTGTATCTTGGATCATTTAATAAGACAAAAATTTGCATGAAAGGGAAATTCGAGAAAAAATGAAGGAAAAGGAGACATCCATGATAAAAAGGCATTAGAGAAACAATTCATAACTTTTGGGCTTAGCTTTTGTCAGTTTATCTTTTGGCTCTCTTACACTCTTGCACATTTAGAGAATTCTTGGAGTGCTTTAGCATTCACTTGGATTTGGATAAAGGCAAGAAATCAAACAAAGGAAAGAAAAGGAAATGCAAATGAAAGCAAGAGAGAACAAGTAGAAGGTCGGATCAACAACTTTAGTAGGAATATTTTGCAGGTAATAGGTTGCATATGTGATTTCTTTGTTGTAATGAGAATGCATGGTACATGAATTTGTATATTTGGTTCATTTGTTGTCATTGGCATGGGTTTTTCCTTGCCTTTTTTTCTATTAACCACATGAATAGTGTGTCAAAGGTACAATTGGGGTGTTAGGTTAGTGAAAAAGAGTTGCAGCTAAAGGATTGACCACTTGAGGTGGATGTCCTGAGTGGTATGTAGTCTCTAAGGGATCTCAGATTATGTTAGGAATGCTGACCTCACTTCCATAACTAGAATTCAGAGGTCAGATCATATCATAATTATTCTTAGCTCATGTTTACCCTAGATAGCTTATAAAATTTGGGTGAATATGGGTGGAGTCATTACATTTTCCTTGTTAACAAGTTTTCGGTATACAAATCTTATGAAAATCTAATCCCAAATCAAAATTTCATGGAACTTTCAAGACTTCATTCTTGGTGCCACATTAGAATTACAATACACTTGATACATGGTAATGGACGTGTCACCTCAAGCTCACATTTCACCTTAGTGGAGGTATCAACTTAGCACCAATGCTACCTAGCCCTACCATGTCATGTAGTGGCTCTAACTTAATTAACTTTTATTTAATTATATAAATAGGTTTTAAGTTTTAAATTTAATTAATTACTCATTATATTGATATTTATATTTCATTAATATAAAATATATATGTATATTACTATTGGTTTATCATAACTAGAAAGCATGTGTGAGAAAAACCGACATATGAATTACCAAGATGCAATGGATTAACTAGCCATGAGTGAAATTTAAGGTTTTTACAATTGAAAAAATTATCCACTTCAATGATTGCTCATTGTTAATGTAACACCCCAATCCATCCCACTATGGCGATGCCACTCTCACTAATATTTATAATGTAACCAAATGTATATGTATAACATGAAAAAAAAAAGATAATAATGTTCATAAAACTCATAAAACATAAACAAAAAAGTATACTCAATACTTATCTAATAAATCCATCAACTGGTTGTATACCTCAAACATACCACCTAGCCATAAATCATGCCACTCCAACTTTCTCAATAGTAATTCACCCTTGAGCTAGGGACATGACCGCAAAACACCAATGGCTACTCAAGCTAGGTACACATCGAGTGCCAAGAATGAAAAAAGGCCAATGTGTCTATTAACACTAGAAAATCCTACAAATATTTTTACAATCCAAAATATGCCCAAAATTGTCCAACAAAATGCACATGTGAAGATTTTTCAGCTAAATACATTTTAATGATAAAAAAAAATAATTTCTCTTAAGGTCCAAAGTATATGGAACCTAAAAATTGATGCTAGCACGGAATTTTCATTAATAGTCATGCTACGCATAGTATTTTCTTCGAAAGCTACATGGTTGAAGGAATGGATGACTCAGCGATTCGGGACCACTTTCCACACTTGGAAGAGGATTCCCTGATAGGATTTTAGTAAAGGACAACACAATTTGAGTCACCCTAAAGATATGAAACCCTCAATGGATTCATCTTGTACTAATCATAATTCATTATCATGAAAGGGCATATGGATTCAAAAAATATATATATAAACAGACCATGGGAGAAACAAAACATGAGACAATGTTATGCTAGCCAAATTTTTATCAGAGAAAACCTTCATCTCATTGTTGAAGCAAAATAAGTAGAGCACCATTGTGTTGGAGCAATTTCTTCTTTGCAATCCATCACTCTAGTGTGGATATGATTTCACCATTGAGAGAGCCTTGATACTTCTTAGATAGAGAAGATAAGCTTGCAAATAGAGTGAAGAAAAGAACCTCCTTACTAGGGATTTTTTAGCACCATTTCTCAAAGAATTCTCTTCGAGTGTTTAGTATTCTACTATTTTTATTCATTCCTACCACTAGCAATTAATGAATGGAACCATTTTCCATAATTATGTTGACTTGTTTGCTTCATGAAGAATTATTTGTGTGTTCATCTCTTTCTTTTAGTTTATGTTTGTGTATGTATTTTCTCCACCATTTGCAATACTTTGTTTCGTTATGCTTGTCCACTGACAACAACCAAATTTATTGTTTTTCTTTGCAGGGAATAAGCTCCTACTAAGAAGGTTTATTTTGTACACCATTGCTACAAAAACACTACAACAAGATTGTTGACTCCACTAGTTTTTTTTTTCTTTAATCTAGATGATTGTGTTTGCAGGACCTTCTCTCTGCATGATCAATTTACAAGGCCTTCAACATCTCTCTAGAATTTTTGCAGGACCTTTAGGACCTATTGTTGACCGAGAAGCTTTCTAGTTCATAGTTTCTTGCCAATCGTGCAACTTTTTCACAAATAGATACACAGTCACATAATCCTGTGCGGTTTCCAGAAAGCTAAAAAATCCTTGTAATTTCATGTTTTTCAAGTGATTGGAAACCTTTAGTGAATTTCCTTCACCTTTGCAATTTTTTTCCATTCAGTTTAGATTACTTAATTTCTCTACTAATCACAATTAGTTAGGTAATTAGATTATCTTTATTTTTTTCTGCAATTATGATATAGCTTAATTAGGGGGGAAAGTAATTGGCCAAATTCCACACATATTTTTCAATGTATTTTGCTAGTTTGTGAAAATCACATAGGTTAATTAGTAAAGGCATAAATGGCCTATCATCCACAAATCTTTTTAATAACAAATATTTTTTCATTTCATTAGTTTTGGGACCAAGAACAAGTGTCATTATAGAAAGTAAGTAACCTTTGCTTCCATTTCATCCTTTAGACAAACCTAAACCTTCTTAATGCACTTGTGTTTTCTGTCTCCCTTTAGTCACACATAGTGTAATAGGAGAAAGAGTAAGTGGCCCACTATCCACCTATCATTTCTTTTTCATGTAAAGAACAATTGAAATGTATTTTAATTACGAGGGTATTGTAATGGATCACTGGATATCCACATTGTCTCATACTTTGCATGCTCATTTGATCAACTTCACGCAAATACACTTCACACACTAAGCTTGTATAAACTTTGTATTAAAATGCATCTAGTTTCTTGAGCTTTTGATACTTAGTTTATTTTATCTTATATATCACACCCTAAAGAAAACTAAGACCCTTAACCTGAACCAACTATATTCCCTACTAGGGCCACCAAAGAATTTATTTTTAAATTCAGGACCATTGGGGGTAGGCATCCCATAAGTTGCCATGGTCATATTACATCTTTGAGACATATAAGTTTATTATTTAGGGAGCTTAAAATCCGTCAATCATCCCAGATAAAGGAATACTCGAGCATGGTAGAGAGTCGATTCAGAGGGGGTTTGGATTAGGTCTAGTGCATGCAATAATATTTGGGGCTACATGAACCGTCTAGTGCTCGGTACCAGTAACTGACTACCAAGAAGTTAAAGACTCAAATGATAACATGGGACAAATGTACTTTAGTGGAAAAAATATAGGGTGTCCTTCACTATAGGTGGAGGTGTGGGTAGATTCAAAGCCTCATCCATTACCTTGGTCAATTCTTCGACTTTTGGAAGGTGTTGCTAGTTCTTTCGGGATGTTTCCCTAGTACCCATCAGAGGATATCATTGCAAGGCCAAATTACTTTGAGAGTGGAAAGGATGAATAGGTCTTCATAGGATCTTTTATCATATGAAAAAAATAAATGAGAACCATTTTTGGTTTGGTTGATCACATAATCTAAAGTTAAAGGGAAAGTAATCATTTTATTTTTGGTTTGTTATATTCATGTTATATATTGGCTTTGAGAATCATCTCCTTCCCTCAATCACACAAAGTATCAAACACTCTAATCGACACCATAAGTGATGCCATGGCTCCCCATCGATCTAGAAGTTTTCTAAACCTTCTTCCATTACCAGGAGGAGTGTTAGGTCTCTCACCATTTAGGCTCAGAAGACACCAATCAACTATCATTATATGATCTTCCTTTATCATGAAACTTTTCTTGGAACTCCCCATAGTCAAAGTACCCCATACACTACCCCTCAGGAAATTCCCCATAACTCCCCTCTAGGGAGTCCACACGATGCTCACCAGGGTAACGACCCTCATCGAGGAACCCCCATTCATATAGTTGTCCAAAATCATTCTACAATGGCAAAAAACTTGCAAGTCCCATTCTTAGCTTCTCTAAACATTTTGGATTTGAGTAATCTAACCAATGACCCAATTTTGCATTGATGTAACTGTCCATCCATGCCCACAAAACTCCCTTCAGACATTCCAAAATTCGAAGGGAAGTAAGGCGAAGACCCAAGAAACCATGTCATGAACTTTGATATATGGTTTTCATCTAATAGTATCACATATGATACTATTTGAATACATCTATTTCAACATACCCTTACTGGTCCAAAAATGAAATGGTAAATCGACCAACCTTTTGTATCCTATGGAAGATTTAGCTCCCTAGCTACAACATTCCTCACATTATTCCAGCTCATGGTTCGTCACGACTCAGGCCTGGTGTTGATAAACGACAACAAGAAATTCCAGTTTAATTTATCCTTGAATTAAAATATGAATTAAAGTAAAGTTCTCTTCTCATAGAAATTTGACAATATAATTAATTTTAATTAACTTAATTATTTTGGGGAATTCAAATTGGAAGTCTTTTAGAAGACATGTATATGTTATACCTAACTTATAGGAGTTAAGGATGAGTTATGAATGAGTTGTAATTAGTTAAATCAGTTTATTGAGTTAAGTCCACTTAAATTAGTTCCAATCAGTTGCAGGAACTAATAGTGAGTAAACAGTGAGTTGGAACACTAGTGACCTAATTAGTGCTACTACAGTTAACTGAAGATTCCACCATCAGAAACTCATGCATGTTGATTCCAAGAAAGACCCAGTTGATACTAGAGCATAGGGACAATATACTAATTGTTTTATATTTTTTTGAGTTGCACTGATAGTGCATGCATTCATGAACTAATCCCTGATGGATTTCGTTATTTTTAGAGGCTTTATTTCCCTTTAAATACAAGTTATCCTTCATAGGAATTAGACATTGGAATATAGACTTGGAGAGCTTGTGAAATGGATAAGATTTGGCCTTGAGCTTACTTATGAGTTGGAGATTGAATTTGCTAAGTGTTGGGATTGTTACAGAGAGAAAACGAATTTTAATTTCATCTTGATTTTCCGGATTAATACAAAATAGATAGTGGGGTTTTGAGGTGTGGATTTCAATGAATATTTATTGTGTTATGTGCCTTTGATTCTCTTCCTCTATTTATTATTATTTTCTCAATGTTTATGGGCTTCCATTGTAAAGAGTAGAAGTAGATTCTTGTCTCTTGTTTTAGTAGATTACATGAGCTTGTGAATCTATAGATTTTTCTACATGGCATCAGACAAAGATTGTTTTTTGGGAAGAGAGTTTCCAGAGAAGTTTTGAGAATTTTTATGCAAAATTTTCAAAACAAATTGCAGATTTGGATTCCTTGGAAAAATATACCCAAATTCAAAAAAAAAATTGGCCAAATCAGAGTTCGGATGATGGAGATAATGTTGATTTAATATCAGCTCTATAGAGGATATTTCGAAGTTTTGGGTTTCTGGGTGACAGGTGAAAGTCGAATTTGCATACATACTTCAGGATCGACAGATGGAGTTCCATGGGTTGAGGATTGAGTACGCCTTGGAAGGAAGCTCAAATTTTATAGCCTGGAGGGACAAGATGGAGGATATGATAGAAGATAATCTCTTGAAGGAATTCATTCATCAAGAAATCCCTAAACCAGCAATTACGGATGCACAGAACTTGGCTGAATGGAGGAAGTGTGTGGCGAAGGCAAGGCAGATAATCCTTGAGGGAGTTCAAGACCACATTGTCTCAAGTCTCGATGGCAAGGAAACTCTGCATGCTATGTGGAAAACATTAACAACATTGTATCATAATAGTAGTAATCAAAAGAAATTGGAACTTAAGGATAGACTTCATAAAATCAAGATGGAGAAAGGCGAGATGATTCCAACGTACTTGGCCAAGTTCACTCAATGTCAAGATGAACTTGGAAGTGTTGGAATCATAGTTTTCGAGGAGGATATGGTGAGCCTTTCTCTTCTTGGAATCCCAAAGAGTTGGCATAGTTATTAGGACTCTGTCAATTGTTAGGAGAAGCTGCCAAATTGGGAACAACTATGGTTGGATTCAATGCAGGATGATATTAGGAGGGACACCAAGAATGAATCTTCATCAAAGACTGATGATGAAGAGAACTGTCCCTTACTAATTAAGTCAAGGAAGGGGAAATGTAAAATTTCTTGTTCCAAATCAGATTCTTATCATGGAGGTAAGAAGAAAGACATGAAAAAAGTTAAATGCTTTCATTTTCACAATATGGGTCACTTTAGAAATTTACTTTTCTTTCTTCTTATTATTCAAAGATTAGCAATCACATATGCATAAAGTAAAGTTCAGATAGAACATTAAACGATTGACAAAAAATAAGCCAAGACAAGAGACACAACATTTGGCGGCTAGATAGGGATAAACCCCAATATAAATATTGGGTAAACCATATGACAAAATCTTCCTTTATCTTCAATAATCCAGTAGAGAGAAATAATACATAAATCAGATTTGCTTTTGCAGTAGAAAAACCCTAGATCGTACCCAAACTAGGGCAGACAATATCTCACAAACCGATCATTGGATTGGCTTGATTCCACCACAAAAATGTATGACCTTCAGAGGAGATCGAGATGGACCTACAATGTAGTTTTGATGAGGATATATTCTGGTCCATGTAGGTCAAACTTCACTTCTGCAGTTGCTGCCCTAAAATCTGCAACTGCTCCTCCATATGTGTGAGAAAGGAATCTCTTATGCGCAGTAGAGAAGAGCTTCTTTTCTGCGCAGGAGAGAGAGAGAGAGAGATGTGAGGATATGAGATGGATCAAATGAGTTAAATTCATCCTTTATTTATACACAACTGTGACGTTTGAATAGTGCGACTGTTGGGCTTCTGAGCCTACATGAGTTGTGGGTCGGCTAGGTAATTACTCCATAATCAAAATAAATTCATATCTCCATAAATACTTATCAGAATTGGATGATATTTAGATCAATCCTACACCTCTCAACGAGAGGAATCCAATAAAAATATTAACATCCATGAATGATATGTCCCTCATGGAGTTTGACCCTAGCTGCCAATTTAACACTCCCTCTCAACTAGGGAGAACTCCATCTGCAATTTGTCTATTGGTTGCTACTATTCATCCATCAAATGTATTTCCCTATACAACTTGATCCCTACTCTATCCTACCTGCTCTTTCTCTATTCTATTTAGCCCTATTCTGATCTTCTCTACTCTACTTTTTTCTACACTGCATTGTCTGAAATATGAAGAGGAAGAAATGATCGAAGATGTATCATACTGACTCCAAGTCAGTCTTAGAGTATGTAGTACTGGTTCGAGACCAGTCTCAACCAACCTGAAGTCAGTGTCATCATATGTACCATTCTTATCGTTGGACCCAGACCAGTATTGCAAGCTCAGAGATTGTACCACTGGTCCTAGACTAGTCTCAACCGACCCTAAGTCAGCGTCATCATGCGTACCACTCTCACTGGTCCCAAACTAGTCTTGCACTGATACGAAGTCAATCTCAGAGTATGTACCACTGGTCCCAGACCAATCTCAACCGACTCGAAGTCAGTGTCATAGTATTTACAACTCCTACCATTGGTCCTAGACTAGTATCATTGTTCCCAGATCAATGAAGGTCATCCTAACATAGGGAGTATGGTAGATACAATGATGCATCCATTAGTACTACTATGGTCCCTAACTTCATTTCCCTGCTCATTGATCAGCTGAGAGGTACTTCCCATGAGTCCCAGACTGCATGGGTAGGATGCCTCGACAGGAGAACTTAATCAATCCTGTCCTCACAGGAGAACACATCAATCCTGCTATAATCGCCATGGAGAACACATCAATCCAGGCCTCACAGGAGAAAAAATCAATCCTGCTACATCGTTGTCACGGGGTGTACACCACCAGGGGATAGTGAATCACCCTGTGGTCATATGTCTCTCCAAGAAGTACCCTGCACCCCCGTGGAGCTCCCAGAGCTCAATGCATCATATAGGACCCTCATCAAAGGATCTTTGAACAACACCAAGTTGTTCTTGGAAAGTTAGTAATTTGACTTTCCCCAGGGACTTTGTTAGAATGTTGGCGACCTGTTCATCTGTACCGATATGTTGGAGCCTTACAGTTTCCCGTTGCACCATATCTTGAATATAGTGGTACCTGATATCGATATGCTTGGAGCGATCATGAAATACGGAATTATCTGACAAACAAATCCCACTCTGGTTGTCACATAGGATCACGGTGGTATCCAATGTAAATCCAAACAGCTCACTGAAGAGCTTCCACAACCAAACTCCCTCACAAGAGGCCATGCTAGCAGCAATATACTATACCTTGGCGGTGCTCAAAGCCACCGAATTCTGCTTCCTACTTATCCAGGATATTGAAGCAGATCCCAACGTGAAACAACACTCGAAAGTGCTCTTATAGTCCACCACACTTCCTTCCCAATCAGCATCAATATATCCAAGTAGTCTCACATCTGTGGCAGTGTATCATAACCCATAAGTGATTGTGCCACGAAGATATCTCAACAGTTTCTTGGCACCAATCCAATGTATGTGGTGAGGTTCAACCATATGTTGACTCAATGTGTTGACTGCAAAACATGTGTCTGGATGGGAGTTCACCAAAAACATTAATGCTCCGACGAGTTGACGATACTCAGTGGCATTTCATAAAACATGCCCAACAACACTACTACTTAAATTTTTGAAGTCAAGCTCCATCGGGGTAGTTACGGGCTTGCAGTCCACCATACCGAATCTTTCCAAAATCTTCACCACATATTTTCCTTCAGATAGGAAAATTTCCCTTGGCTTCTGCCAAACTTCAAGTCCTAGGAAATAGTGCATCAGTCCTAGGTCCTTCATTTCAAATTCAGAAGCCAACTCCCTCTTACATTTGTGAATGAGAGGTTCTGCACCTGTTAGGAAGATGTCAGCCACATATAGCACCAGTACAAGAAGTTTGGCCTCCTTAACCTTAAAGTAAAGGTTATGATCAACTTCACTCCTACTGAATCCTAGCTTCATCAGATAGATATTGATCCTCTCATACCAAGCTCAAGGTGCATGCATCAGCCCATAGAGAGCTTTCTTCAACCTGCATACCTGAGATTTTCGATCATAAATCTCAAATCCTTTGGGTTTCTCCACATAGACCTCTTCTTTGACCGAGCCATGCAAGAATGCGGTTTGAAATCCATCTGATGTAGATTACATCCTTGCGAAGCTGGAAGGGCTATGATTGAGCGGATGGTGGTATATCTGGCTACAGGTGCAAATATCTCATCATAGTCTATACCTTCCTTCTGGGAGAAGCCATGAGTGACAAAACGAGCCTTATACTTTTCCATACTTCCATCAATGACATGCTTTATCTTGTAAAGCCATTTGGAAGTAACAACTGTCTTGTTCTGGAGTCTAGGAACTACTTCCTAGACATCATTCTTCATAATAGAGTCATATTCTTCGATCATAGCATCCTTCCATACTTTATGCTTGACGACCTCTGAGAATGATGAAGGCTCATTTTCTATGATTGTGCTCATGATGGTCAAGTATCCCTAATACCTGTTAGGTTTCTTACTTTCACAGAATGTTCCTCAGGGTGCATCATGTCCTTTAGCATCATCAAGTATCCCCCTAAGCCATGAAGGCCTCTTCCTAGAAGAGGAAGGCTCAGGTGGATAAACAGGATCCATCGATTCTTCCACATCAAGCATTGCTTCATCATCCTTTTCTTTTTGGTTCCCTGATGTCGGCTTCTTGAGAGCTCCTCAAGGTCGAAAGATTGTCCACCTTGCTGAGGGCTATATATTCATCAAAAGTGACATCATGACTAATCATGACTTCCCTTTTACCAACTACATAGATTCTATAGCCTTTATTATTTTCACCATAGCCCACAAAAATTCCTTTCTTTCCAGATGCACCTAATTTATTTCTTTTCTCTTTCGACACATGAACATATACATGGCTTCCAAAAATTCTAAAATGAGAAACATCAGGTTTCTTACTAGTGAAAATTTCTTCAGGAGTCTTGGAACCTAATTCTTGATGAGGGCATCGAATTTGTACATATACAACAATGTTTACAGCTTTAGCCCATAGAAACTTTGGAAGTCTTTGATCATGGAGCATGACACGGATAGCTTCCACAATCGTATGGTTCTTCCTTTCCGCCACACCAATGTAATAAGGAGTATGTGGTGTAGTAGTCTCCCTCTTAATGACAGCCTCAGATATGCCTGAGTGAACCAACTGTAATATATCAGAGGTCTTGCTTTGGCTTGATGGGAAGGGTCCTATTTTGAGCTTTCCTTCAGCACATCCCAGACATACACCTTATTTTTCTACTCGGAATTCGGGCATACCTGTTACCATTTGTCTTACATCGAGTAGAGATTTATAATGAAGGTGGGAAAACCTTCGATGCCAAAGTTCATACTGGTGATATGTGTCATAAGACATGAAACCTAGCAGACTTCCATCGACCTGATATAATGAATCAACACGAAAACCAAGAGTAAAGGCATCTTTAACATTATTTTTCTGTACATGTACCTTGCCATGAGAGGGATTTTGATCATCGTCCTGGTGTGAGTCCTTTCTATCAGGGCACTCCCTTGCATAGTGACCTGCTTTATTGCAAATCTAACATCGTCCTTTTCTTCCTCACTTAGGTCCAACCTTTCTTTTAGACCCGTAATTCTTTCTTTTCTTAGCATGAGAAGAAAAAGCAGCAGGAGGACCTTTAGGCATGGGCATTTCTTGCTCGTCAACCCTTGTTTCTTCTTGAATGCACCTAGCCATTAATTCCTTGAAACCGGGAATTACATTGTTATTCAGAAGAGTGGTCCTGAACATGTACCATTTAGATGGTAATCCTCCAAGAGTCATGAGTGCTAGTTCCCTATCAGTAAGAGTTTCTCCAATAAATAGGAGATTGTTCCTGATCTCGGTGATTCGTACTAAGTATTCTTGCATACTCTCATCTTTACCCTTCTTTGATTTCCTTCAGCGTATTTCTAAGAAACAAAACTTGATTTGCATCATTAACTTTAAATAAACTCACCAGTCTATCATATATTTCCTTGGAGGTGTTCAGGTCGAAGATGTAGGCCACCAAGTGCTTGTTAATCGAGTCCCGTATGATCTTCTTTGCTTTGAATTCTCTGGTTTTCCATTTGTTCCAAGTAGCAGCAGATGCATTTGATGGAGGTTCAAAAATATTGCCTCTCACATGGTCCAACACTCCTTGATCTTCTAGGGTTAGATCGATAGACACCTTCCATCCATGATAGTCAGCTTTCTCACAGAGCTTGTCTTCAGCAAGATAGAGTCTTGAGGATCCCATAGTTCTTTTAGGATAGCCTTGCCAATCTTCCCTTCAGTGATTGCTCTTGCTCTTACTCAGGCTTTGTCTTCACCTCATCTCTGATACCATGTTAAGTTATGGTATGTTCTATGCTTATAGCATTTTACTTTTCTTTCTTATTATTATCCATAGATTAGCAATCACATATGCATAAAGTAAAGTGCAGATAAAACATTAAACGATCGACAGAAAACAAGCCAAGACAAGAGACATATTTGGTGGCTAGCCAAGGATAAACCCCAATATAAATATTGGGTAAACCCTTTGATCAAATATTCCTTTATCTTCAATAATCCAGCAGAGAGAAATAGTACATAAATTAGATTTACATTTGTAGCAACAAAACCCATCAGACCCAAACTAGGCCAGACAATATCTCACAAATTGACCATCGGATCGGCTTGATTCCACCACCAAAATGTATGGCCTTCAGAGGAGACCCAGATGGACCTACAGTGTAGTTCTAATGAGGAGATCTTCTATTCCACGTAGGTAAAGCTTCACTTCTGCAGTTGCTGCCCTAAAATCGGCAACTACTCCTCCACATGTGTGAGAAAGGTCTCTTTTCTACACAGTAGAGAAGAGCCTCTTTTCTGTGCAGGAGAGAGAGAGAGATGTGAGGAGATGAGATGGATCAAATGAGGAAAATTCCTCCTGTATTTATACACAACTGTGATGTTTGAATAGATGCAACTATTGGGCTTCTGAGCCTACATGGGTTGTAGGTCGGCTAGATAATTACTCCATAATCAAAATAAATTAATATCTCCATAAATACTTATCAGAATTGGATGATCTTTAGATCAATCCTACATGTCTTGATGAGAGGAATGTAGTAAGAATATTATCAGCCATGAATGAGATGTCCCTCATGGATTTTTGCCCTTGTTGACAATTTAACATTATCCATTGAAGAAGTCCAAGCAAAATTCCTCAGGAGGAGCGGTGGGTGAGGCTTTGGCCTCCCAATTCGAATTGGACTTTTCCCTCATTTCATGCGTGGTGTCTTTAATGATGGGAAGTGTCTGGTAATTATATAGTGGATATTATTTCCACATGACTGGCAACAAAGAGTTATTCAGTTACCTGAATGAGAAATATTTCAAGAGACATATAGAGATGGGTGATGACGGTAAGTATAGTGTTACTGGTGTGCACACTATTAATTTTCAGAGGGAGTATGTGGCTCCACTCACCTTGAAGAATGTCATGCACGTAGCCAGAATGACGAAGAACTTGGTACCTATTTCCATTCTTGAGGATAGAGGATATGATGTGATATTTTCAAAAGAAAAGGCATTCCTTTGACACAGCAACAGGTCAAGTAAAGAATATACGGATTTGAGTTTAGAATCTCTATAAGATAGAGGTAGAGGATTGTTATGCTTCGAGTTAAAAAGTAGAAAAGATGTTAAGCCGATACATCGGTGAGTTGTGGCACAAGCGACTGGTCCACTTGCATCATGGGGATTTGAAGATATTGCAGCAAATATTTACCGGTCTTTCGAAAGGTACGCTTGAGAAAGTTGATACATGCAAGGGTTGTACTTTAGGAAAATACACGAAGTCTTCCTTCGGAGATAGAGACATTCAAGCAGAGTCTATTCTAGAGAGAGTCCATTCAGAAGTGTGTGGACCATTCTTGATAGTATCTACTACCAAAAAAAAGGTATTATGATATATTTGTAGATGAATATTCTCGTAAATGCTAGATATTTTTCATGCAAAGAAAGGATAAGACATTCACAAAGTTTTGTGAATTCAAAGCATTGGTTGAGAAAGAGTCATACAAGAAGGTTAAATCTCTATGGAGTGACAACGGTGGAGAATATGTCTCCAATAAGTTTAAGAACCTCTGTGTAGTGGAAGGGATTAAACGAGAGTTGATGGCACCTCATAACCCTCAACAGAATGGAGGTGCCAAGAGGAAGACCATGAGCATAGTAGGGGTAGCAAGGGCGATGTTAAATGATCAGGGCCTACCACTATAATTTTGGGTTGAGGCATGCAACATGACAGTTTATGTTAAGAACCATAGCTCACAGTGAATACTTGAAAGTAGAACACCAGAGGAAGCTTATTCCGGTAAGAGGCCAGATGTTGGTCACTTCAGGATTTTTGGGTCAACAGTTTATTGCCATGTGACCAAAGATATAACTATACTGATACTCCCCATAACTATTGGGTGTACATGCAAACTAGTTGGATGACAGTGGTTTTCAAGGATGTCAAATTTGATGAGAAGAAGGCCATGCGAGTATCCCTTGAGAGGGAGCTTGAGCTACATGCGGAGGAGGAAATTTTAGTTCGTAAGGTTGAGGATTCTCAGATTGATGTGGAGCAGCCACATGCAAGGGTTCCGGGAGTGGAGACATCCACTCAATCAGAGTCTTCCAGAGAGGGAATAAAGCGCGCTAGAGAGGCTAATAGGTTGTTGGATGATGCATGGGAAGATGTGGGAGCCCCCTGTTCTCAACATAGATAGAGGACTTCACGAGAGAGGTACATTGGATACATGCCACTTATTGGTGCATGTGTTGTGACAGAGCCATCTTCCTTTTAGGAAGCAGTGAAACAATGAGTTTGGGTTGATACAATGGTGGAGAAGTATGACTCCATAGTTCAAAATAATGTTTGTGATGTGGTCTAGAGACCGGAGGACAAGTTAGTTGTGATCTCCCGTTGGCTTTACAAGGTAAAGGAACCTGCAAATGATAGTGTGGAGAAGCATAAGGCCATATTTGTGTTCTGTGGCTTTTCACAGGTAGAGGGGGTTGACTATAATGAGACCTTTGCTCCTGTTGCAAGGTACACATCTATTAGATCTATTTTGGCACTATCTGCACAGATGGGTTGGAATATCCATCAGATGGATGTGAAGACTTCCTTCCTCAATGGCATGATTGAGGAAGATATGTACATAGAGAAAACAGAATGTTTTAGAACCTTGGACCATGAGTCGCATGTGTGCCAACTCAAGAGAGCATTGTATGGGCTAAAGCAAGCACCCCATGCTTGATACACAAGGATAGACAACTACTTCACTGGGTTGGGCTTCACAAAGAGTGAAGAAAATACGAACCTGTATCACATAGTGGTGGAAGGTAAGTTGTTGATAATTGTACTTTATGTAGATGATCTCATACTGACAGGTGATGAGAAGCTCATCAAATATTGCAAGGAGGACCTTGCAAGAGAGTTTGAGATGAAGGACATGGGGTTCATGCATTAATATCTTGGTATGGAGGTGATTCGAATTGGATCCATAAAAGACTGATTAAAGAACCATGACTGTATCAGGATGGGACAAATCTCTAAAGAATTCAGAATCGTGATAAAAAACACCCTTAAACCAGTGGAAATGGCAACCAGCGCGGAACGACGAGGACATCAATCAAAGCGCACTGACCGAGGCCTATGGAGACTGCGCAGGAGGTCAAAGTAGCCCCTGGGAGCCCTGGATCGAGAAAAGGAGGTGGATTTTGATGCATGATTAGTCAGAGAACCACGGGCAGAAAAAGGAAAAAAGTGCTAGATGTACAAGGCGGGACCCGCACTTTGGAAACCGACGGTATTGATCGGGGTGCCCTCAAACAGTAAGAGGTTTTGGATGGAAGCGAAGTGATCCCACTCAACAATGACACATGGCAAGCGAAGGTAAGAGAAAACCACATTGATCGCGTGTTATCGGTTGAGCAAGTCAACCGCGCGGGACGTGCGTATGGCACCAAATTTGGAGGCCCCAGATTGGACGACTGAGATCGCACCCGATGGAGGAAGCGAAATCGACAAAGGAATACACCGCATTTTAGAAGGATTTGGAATCCATTTGATTGCCACGGTGGAGGAAAGAACACATCCACGATGTAACTGAAGAAATGAACCAACGAAGCAAGCTGGCATTGTTTAGAGGAGGACAAGTGGCCACTCTTTGAGCATTCATGATAACACTGAACAAGGAACTCCAAGTGCAGCTGGAGAAGGTGAATAGACAAAGGCGAAAGAGGAACTGAACAAGCATGGGAATGAATGGCTAAAAGCCATGAATAGATACAAAATACACAATGAAGTCGGAGAGACAAAAAAAGACTAGAATCCCAAGAGGAGGATGGAATACATAGAGAAGAAGGCAGTAAGGCAAAATCAGAAAGAGATAGAGGGCTGAGCTGACTAGCGGCAGTGTCGAGCACCAGAGCTTGAGAGATTCAAGCCATCCCATAGTGGAATCTATCCGAGCTGAGCACCACATTGGGCTCTAGCCACTGTAGACCAGAAGGTCACAGAGATGTTAGGAAGAAGAAGAGTCTGTGTACTCCAGTGGCTTGGGGAATCCAAGAACCACCTTGCCAAACAAACCTACTTCAAGAGAACTCACATTAAGTCCCTGCATAGTAATTCTTTGCTAAAAGGCACAATAAAACAAGGCCACCACTGAAAGCTAGACTAGAGACGTAGCCCTAGAGAATAGGTTGAACTCCTTATTAGAAATTCTTGTGTCTTTGTGTTTACTTACTGTATTTATCTGTTGTCTTACCATTTTATTATATGTGTATTGGCAATCTGATTGATCCATTGCTTCAATAACATAGAACACACATGCCAGCACATGAGTCTGTAATACCTTGGTTTAATAAATCTTCGACTGATGTCACTCATAGGATGAATATCAAATAAAGTGGTATCAGAGATCTAGGCTGTAAAGTTAGACAAGCTTATGTTGGTTTAGCTATTGAATGCTATCTAGATCAAAGCTCAAATTAGGAGAAGGAGAGTTCGTGGAAACTAAGCCTGAAATTGGGAGAGTCTATTCTCAGAAGACAATGTCAGAGGAAGGTTCTATGGGGCCAGGCCCTCAATTCATAGAGAGTTTTCTAGCTATAAATTCTATGGTAGAAGAAATGTATAGGGACTTTAGAAAGCATAAGGATGAAGATTCGATAGGTTATAAACAAGATAAAGAAGAAGATTAGTCTCATTCCCATGACCACTCAAAAGGAAAAGGGAAAGAGGAAAGCTTTCTCACACCTCCTAATAGCCCTATGCATAATAAGAATGCATCTTTGATTAAGCTAGATGTTAAATTTGATTTGCATATATATGATAGAGAGTTAAATGCTGAAAAGTTGGATAATTGGATTAGACAAATTGATGTGTATTATAGAGTGCAGAATATCAACTCAGACAAGAGTAAAATTTAGCTGGCAAGCCTATGCCGAGGAGGCACTGCCTTGGTTTGGTGGGAAGGTAGAACCCAAGTTGACATGAAAAAACATGGTAAGAACATCTTTGTCTAGAGTGAATTTGTTTCTGCGATCAAGAAGCAGTTCTATCCATTGACCTACATGCAACAAGCCATGATGAGTTGGAAAACTCTTCGGCAGTTGAAAGTGAAAAGTGTTCAAGGGTATACTCAAGAGTTCAGAAAGAGAGCACTGATGTTGGGCATCACATTAGACTCACTAGAGACTCTTTTGAAGTACATTGGTGGTCTACACAGCTACATGAGGCATACCATCCTCATGTTTAATCCCACTAGTGTAGATGAGGTATTTGTACAAGCTACTCATCTAGATGCTAGAGGAAAGAATGGAAATCCAGAAGTTGGGGGACTATCCCAACCCACTATAAGCAAGAGCAAGGAGAAAAGAAAGAAGTGGAAAGCAAGGAAGGCTAACACTGCACAGAAAGGCAAAGCTTCATGCACTCACTGTAGAAAGGAGGGGCATGATGATGAGCACTATTGGATTCTGCATCTAGAGCTAAGACCTAAGAAGTCCGAGGACAAGAAGAGGAAGGTTGTTGTAGCTATTCATAAAGATTTGGGGTCAGACTCAGGAGATGAAACAATCATTGTAGCCAAAGGTATAAAAGGTAAGAATTCTGAAGAATCTACTAGTAATTCTGCTCAATCATTTTCATATTCAAGTTATTTCCAAACATCAAAAGATTGATGCTTTGTTTGATAGTGGCTCACAAGTAAATTTTATTTCTGAAGCAATTGTAAAGAAATTGGGATTAGAAACTACACCTCACAAGAAACCATACCCATTAGGATAGTTGAATGATAAAGCACAACTACAAGTGACTAGATAGTGCAAACTCAAGTTTTCTTTTGGGTCAGCATTTGTAGATGAGGTTGAGTTAGACATAATTCCTTTGGATATATGTGGAATTGTTTTAGGAAGTCCTTACTTGTATGATAGAAAGGCTATTTTCTATAAAGCTGAGAACAAGTATCTACTTGTTAAAGATGGAATCGAATACTTTGTAAGAGCTCACAAGCTCAAGAATAATTATACTCATAAATTTTGGGCAGATGAAAAGAATGATAAATTCATGCAAACAATTCTTACTAATGGTTGTAAAGGAAAAGAAACATGATAAAACCAATGTATTTGAGGGTTGTAATGCTTAGCAGCAAGCTAATATAGAAAACATTGTTTCAGATTATGATGTCCTATTTCAGGAACCTAAAGGTTTGCCACCCAAAAAGGAAATAGTGCATGATATTATTTTGCAGCAAGATGTTGCATTGCCTAAAATTGGGATGTACAAGTTGTCTTCTTTAGAGAATGCTGAAATCAAGAAGTAGGTGCAGGAGTTGCTCGAGAAGGGATTCATCAGGCCTAGCACATCACCATGTGGGTAACCAATCATTTTGGTGAGAAAGAAAGATGAATCATGGAGAATGTACATTGTCTACTGAGCACTGAATAAGATAACCATCAAAAATCATTATCCCCTTCCTTGCATAGATTCACTTTTAGATCAATTGAAGGAAGTTGTTTATTTCACCAAACTAGATTTGCATAGTGGATACCATCAGGTCAGAGTTGCAGAGCAAGATGCATGGAAGATTGTTTTCAAAACAAAGCAGGGATTGTATGAGTGGTTGGTTATGCCTTTTGGCTTTACCAATGCTCCTGCTATTTTCATGAGATTAATGAATGATGTACTCAGGCCTTTTCTTGATGATTTTGTTATTGTGTATCTGGATGACATTCTGATTTTTAGTAAAACATGGGAAGAACACTTAAAGCATGTTACGTAGACATTAGATGTTTTGAAAAGAGAAAAAATTTATGTTACTCTCAAAATGTGAATTTGGCAAAACATCTTTAAATTATTTTGGGTCACATAGTAGGGGGTGGTGAATTGAAAATAGATCCCTCTAAAGTGGTATTCATTGTAAATTGGTCTAAACCCAAGTCTGCTACAGAAGTGAGAAGCTTCTTAGGAGCAGCGCAATATTGGAGGAAGTTCATTTCTAATTTTTCCTCAATTGCATCTCCCTTACATGCTTTGACAGGATTGAACAAGATGTTTTAGTGGGGAGGCAAACATCAAAAAGCCTTTGACACCTTGAAAGAAAAGATTAGTATAGCACTTGTACTAGCACTGCCAGATCTACAAAGACCATTTGAGATCCAAACTGATGCCAGTGACTATGCCATGGGAGTAGTGTTGACACAACACGGTAAACCCATATGTTATCATTCTGAGACTTTAATCCTGCAGTAGTTAACTATCCTACATATGATAAAGAATTGTATGCATTAGTTCAAAGTGTGAAAAGGTGGAAACACTACTTAATGGGAAAAGAGATAGTAATACATACTGATCATCAACCACTTCAATATCTACACTCCCAAACTAAGCTACAACAATCAAGACATTACAGATGGATGGGTTTTCTACAACAGTTTCATTTAGTCATTAGATATAAAAAGGGCACACACAAAAAAGTTGCATACATGTTATCTAGACCCATTATAAATGCATCTACTATACTTAAGCATAATTATGTACTACATGAAAGTTACATTGAACAATATGCTCAAGATATAGACTTTAAATATGTATATGAAACTTTGAGTCAAGGCAAAAAGGTAGAAGAATTTGACTATCATGTGAAGGACCGACTCTTATACCATTGTGGGAAACTCTGCATTCCACAAAGAGAGGCACACACTTCTCTGATATCAGCTCACTTTGGGGTAAGTAAAATAGTTACACAACTGCAAAGATTTTTTTATTGGCCAAAAATGAATGAGACAGTTTCTAGATATGTAAAAGGGTGTACTATGTGTGCTAAAAGCAAGCCCAGTAATAGAAAGCTAGGCTTGTACACTCCTTTACCAGTTCCTTCTCACCCTTGAGAAAGTGTTTCCATGGATTTTGTTGGAGGAATGCCTAAATCTAGGAAAGGTCATGATTATCTATATGTGGTTGTGGATAGGTTCAGCAAAATGTGTATTTTGATACCTTGTAATAAATAGATTACAGCTGAAGAAACTACAAAATTATTCTTTGAACATGTATGGGTTCATTTTGGATTACGCACTTCTATTGTATCTGATCGAGACACCCGATTTGTGGGGAAGTTTTGGTCAAGTCTGTGGGAACTAATGGAGACCCAATTGAACAAAAGCACAACTTTTCATCCACAAAATGATGGCCAGACAGAAGTAGTTAACAAGACAGTAATCTAGTTACTCAATGGATATTGCAGCAAACATCCTAAGCTTTGGGATGAACATTTGTTACGTGCAACATGCTTACAACAAAGCCAAACACTCTTCTAAACAGAGATCTCCTTTTGAGACCTGTTTTGGTTTAATACCAAGGTCTCCTTTGGATTTTTTCTTTGGTAAAGACACCACGGTTGATGGACACAGTGATGTGGACAAGGCAACTAGGTTCATTGAATAGATCCAGGAGATCCACTAGGTAGTATAGGAACGACTGGAAAAGACCCAAGCCAAATGTAAGGCTAGGCATGACAAGAATCGGATGTAGCATAGTTTTCAATTTGGAGTCCAGGTTTGGCTGTATATCAGCAAGGACAGGATACAAGGTGAAGGTAAAAAGATAAAGCCTATCTGGTATGGACCTTTTAGGATACTTGAGAAGATTGGTGAGAATGCTTTTCGCCTTGATCTACTAGCTTACATGCACATCTACTCATTCGTAAATGTGGATTGCTTGAGATTGTTTGAACCTTCTCTAATTGAGGATCCTAAAGAGCAAAGTCAATTGCCTTCTATTGATGACCTGCTACCTGAATATCTTAATGAATTGCAGGAAGACAAAGTCTTGGACAGGAAGGTGAGGACTACATGCAGAGGAGATGTTGAGTACCTCAGAATTGGACTCAAAGGTTCGAAGCTGAGTAGTGAAAAGTGCATTGAGATTGGACAAGTGAGATAGCAATATCCTCACTTAGTTGATGCTTGAAAGAAAACCAACTTTTGGTGGTCCAAAAGCTTTTTCACTGGGAAGGCCATGATCCGAATTGGATCCATAAAAGACTGATTAAAGAACCACGACTATATCAGGATAGGACAAATCTCTAAAGAATTCAAAATCGTGATCAAAAACACCCCTGAACGAGTGGCAATGGCAGCTAGTGTGGAACGACGAGGACCTCAGTCAAAGTGCGCTAATCAAGGCCCATGGAGACTACACAAGAGGTCAAAGTAGCCCCTGGGAAAAGGAGGTGGATTTCAATACGTGATTAGTGCTTCGATAATCGTACGTCACTGGGAAAATAGGGCCAAAATGGGGGAAGCCTAAGCACATGGACACATGGCAAGCCATAGAACTGTGGGTGGAAAAAGGAAAAAAGTGCTACATGTACAAGGCGGGACCCGCACTCTAGAAATAGGCGGTATTGATCGGGGCGCCCTCAAATGGTAAGAGGTTTTGGATGGAAGCGGAGTGATCCCATTCAATGATCGACGCATGGTAGGCAGAGGTGAGAGAAAACTACCATTGATCGTGCGTTATCGGTCAAGAAAGTCAACTGCATTGGATGTGCATATGGTATCAGATCTGGAGGCCCCAAATCGAAAGGTTGAGATTGTTCCCATTGGAGGAAGTGGAATTGATGAAGGAATATGCCGCGTTTTAGAAGGATTTGGAATCTGTTTGACTGCCATGATGGAGGAAAAAACA